>PVHP010029723.1:0-22160 GCA_004024765.1 Zapus hudsonius
GTGTTTGTCGTATTTCCTGAGCTGCTGGAGATTTGCTCAGGAAATTTTTTCCCACTCCTATTTCATGCAGAGTACCTCCAATTTTTTCTTCCAGGGTATTCAGGGTTACCGGGTTTATATTAAGATCTCTGATCCATTTGGAGTTGATTTTTGTGCACGGTGAAAGGAGTGGGTCTAATTTCATTTTTTTACACGTGGTATATTGTTTATATTTATGGATTTTTCAAAATATCTTAAAAATTAAAATTTAAAACATAAACATACATGGCCAGAAGATATTTTTAAGTGTTCAACATGCTTAGTCAGCAAGGAAATGAAATTTAAGACACTTTGAGATGGTTAACATAAAAAAACAAATAACAGCGTATTCGTTAATAAAGATAATAAAGAACTATAAAAAAAATAAACTGATAAAAGAAAAAAAGAGCTGGGCGTGGCGGTGCACACCTTTAATCCCAGCACTCGGGAGGCAGAGGTAGGAGGATCACCGTGAGTTCGAGGCCACCCTGAGACTACATAGTGAATTCCAGGTCAGCCTGGACTAGAGTGAGACCCTACCTTGAAAAACCAAAAAAAAAAAAAAAAAAAAAAAAAAAAAAAAAAAAAGAAACGAATAACAAATGCTGGTGAGGATGTGGAGGAAAGGAAACCTTTCCATTGTTGGTGGGAAGGTAAGCTGACACAGCCACTATGTAAATAGTGTGGAAGTTCCTCAGAGACCTAAAACTAGAAGAACCATATGACTCAGCTATACACTCCTGCACATATACCCGAAGGATGGATAGCTCACCACAGGTGCGTCCATGTTGGGCACTGCTCTGTCCATAACACTAGGAAACAGAATGAACCTCAATGTCCATCAGCTGATGGCTGGATGATGAACTGTGGTACGGATATACTCAGCTGTGAGGCAAAATGAAATCATGGAAATTTCAGGAAAATGGATGGATCTGGAAGAAAATATAAGTAAGGTAATTCAGACCCAGAATACAAAATATGTGTGTTGCTGTTCCCTTCTCATTGCTGGGATGAAGCACCGATGGGAGGAAAGGTTTTACTCTGGCTTCCAGTCTCGAGGGGAAACTCCATGACGACAGGGGAGGCTGGACATCACCTCTGCCACCGCAGGTGGTGCCAGCAGCCTGAGGGGGCCTGGCTGTAACACCCCCAAGCCCATGCCCAGAAACACACCTTCTCTAGCAAGGTTCTACCTCCCAAATCACCATTAGCTGGGGGCCAAGCATTCAGAAAATGTGAGTCTATGGGGGGTATCTGATTCAAGCCACCACAAAATGTTCTCTGATATGTGATCTTAACTTTTTAAATAAACTTATTTATTGTTAATAGGTACACTGTATGAGCAAGTCTTGCAATGGTACCCCCATTTCCCTCCTCAATGTCTATATGTATGTAAATAAGGAGGGGTGAGTTTATGAGCTATGAACATGAGTTGAGATGAGATACAATGAAGGGGGAACAGGAGGTGATGAGAAGAGAAGACAGAAGGAAATATGTTGTGTGAGAGCGGAAAGGAGAACTAGCCAAGGTGTGTGTGTGTGTGTGTGTGTGTGTGTGTGTGTGTGTGTGTGTGTGTGTAGGCAGACACGAGTGGGGGGGATAGGGAAAGGAGGAGGGAAGGCAAGCAAAACCAAAAATTTGCCTTAAAAATACCATAACGAAAGCCAGTTCTTTGGATGCCAATGAAAATAAACAAGAGAATAAGACTTCTAAGATATTTGAAAACAAACTTTGTTTTATATCTGAAAACTTGAAAAAATAACATAAAAGCTTATTTGTATGGGTTGCTAACTTTCAACTGCCCTTAGGAATTAAGATTTGCTGAAAAAAAATGACCCAAAACAATGTTTTAATTTTCCACTCAGTGGGCCTCTGAGCAGACGGTTCCAGCTTTTCTTCTCTGCAGTGTCTACGGTGACGTCACTGGTGACAGGTGCCTCTGCAGGTGGGCATCCGAGCAGCTCAGGGAAGCAGAGAGCCTGTTTTATGGAATGAAGATGATGGTTTATCTTCTCTACTTTATGACTGAACCCCCAAGTCCTTGCTCCAGAACCGCACTGTCCCTACATTATGACTGAATCCCGAAGTCCTTGCTCCAGAACCCCACTGTCCCTTCCCCCAGTGGCCTCACAGGACACAGCAGCATCTTTAGGAAAAGACAGAACCAGAAAGCAGCGAGTCATACTTTTGGTTTAATCGCATGCATGTTTGCTCTGACAATCATTCTTGTTTCCACTGCTGTTCAGTACAAAGTGGGAGCCGATACCAGCAACACAAGCAGAGACCTGGGCACAGGAAACAGCAGGGGAGACGGGCCAGGGGGTTCATTGTGAGACTAATCACACAGAAGAAATTAATTTGCTTTGAATTAAGAGGAATTCAAATGATTGTAACAGCGAATCTCTCCTGCAGTCTGGGAAGTGGGATTCTAGAAGTGGAAAGGTGACGTGGTCAAGAACCAGTTTGTACAACGTGGATGGAGCCCTCTGGATCACAACCATTGGAGAGCCATGGTCACTGGACAGCAGCCTCGACAGGAGCCAGCGATCCTGAGTGGTAGGAAGCAGCTCTGGAGAGCAGGCCTACAATTCTGCTGGAAGCTTCCTTACAGTAGGACCTTGCCGGCTGTTTAAGTCTTGACTACGGGTGAAATCCTGTCACCATGCCTTAGCTACATGGCAGATGCCAAATCCTTAACTTGACTCTTTTTCCTGCTTCTCAGAGCTGTGATTTCAGAGCCACCCTTTTCTGCCACCTGTCCCAGAGAAATGCTCCAGGTGCCACAAGGGTCCTCCACTTAGCCACATGAACAGGTATAGGAACCCAATGGCACATACTGGGACACTTGCTCTGTATCAGCAAAGAAAAACCTTGCTCTCCAGAAAGGCACTAACTTTATCCTGACAGTCTAAAGAGAGTCTTGAAAAGAATGTCGGTATCACAGCATCTCAGGAGGAAGCGAGTGACCCGGATGTAACACAGGAACTTTCTGTTCATGGGTGGGGGAAGAGCATGCTCATTGGCTACACTAGACGATGGGTGTGAAGAGCTGTGGGTGCTGGTTATTTGACTGGAATTGCAGTCCACAGGGACTAGGGAAAATGGGACCCATCAGGAGAACATTGGTGTAATCGTTATTCTCCATTAGGGAAACTCAGGATCTTAAACCACCTTTAAGACATTATGACCTCAGAGCCGGGCTGCTTTGTGCATCAATCCCCGTCTCCAAGAGCAAGCGCTCAATGCGTACTGTTGTCTGGAGGGCCCGAGGTGGTAGCTGATGGGATGTAGCGGTGCCTTGCTTTCTGGCCTTGTGGGCAAACAAAACATGAACTGTGAAGTAGCGCAGGAATTCCTTCGAGTCCAAATGTGTGCTGCCCTGGAGAATTCAGTTTCAGTCAAGCAAGACTTAAAAATTGAGACACAGGGCCATGGGGGAAAGCCGTCTAATCAAAGAGATGGGCTGGAGCTGGGGAGATGGCTCAGTGGTTAAAGGCACTTGCTTGCAAAGTCTGATAGCCTGTCACCCATGCAACTGGATGCGAAAAGTAGCACAGCATCACTTTTGTTTGCAGTGGCGAGAGGCCCTGGTGACCACACACACGCAATAAATAAACAAATAGCAGAAACAAGGATGTGTCCACGAAGAGGACATCAGTGCTACCTCATAGAGAGCATTCAAAAATCTACGTCAGGGGCTGGGGCAATGGCTCAGCAGGGAAAAATGCTTGCTGTGCAAACAGGGGTCTGAGACGGCCTGATCTGTCTTGTGTTCAGTTCCCCAGCACCCCTGTGAAAAGCTGGGTGTGGCCATGCATTCCTGCAACCCTCTCCAGTGAGGACAGAGACCAGAGAATTTCGGGGGCTCACTGACCAAAAATGGCAGTTCCGGGTTCAGTGAGAGTCATCTCAAGGAAAAATGTGGATGAGCGATAAGGGAGGACATGCATGCATGTGCACGGGGGTGTACGAGTCTGCACACACATGTGCGTGCACCACACACCACACATACACAGTGCACAGTCATTCCACAAACAAACAGAACCCCCACTAGGTTAGGACCAAGAAACTCCAAAATGATTCCTTCCACTTCTTAGGCTAGGAGAGTAACTTGGCACAATGAGACTCAGAAGTCAAGGTCTAGAACTTAATTCGCTTGTCCTAAAAATGAACTTAATTATAGATGGATGAATTTAGTTGGTGCTAAAGGTTTAAGATATTTGAGCTTCAAGTAGGCCATCCCAAATTATTATAACACCTTCCAGGATAGGAGCTCCCCCACAATTCTGCTACCAGGTTTGTGTGTTGTGTTAAGGTCTAAGTTCAGATTGGACACAGGCTTCTCCATCCCTGTGCTAAGCAATTTTAAGAGGAAATTTTATGTAGGGATGTGACCTAGAAAGAGAAATGAAGACCAAGTGTTTACCTGCAATACAAAATGAAATTCATCTTTCGGCCAGTCAGAATCAGGTGCTCAAAGGATGTGAACATTCCTCCCCAGGGGTTACACCTTCAGTCAGTGATGGAGCTTGAACTCACAGGCCTGCGGGGCTCCTTGCAGGGCTGAAGGGAGGATTGGTGGTTCAGCTCTCTTAGCGCCTGACGCAGCTCTCTTCCAATGACTACAAGCTATTGGAAAACATGCATCCATTCAAGAGTTTCCTGGTTTCCAAGACAGGCAGAGGAGGATAAGGCAGGGATGGAAAAGGTATTTGTTCTCTGTGAACCTTTTATAGGACACCATTCTTTTCTGAAACCTCTAGTTAATTCTACTCAAAAAGCATTCAATGTGGACTTTATTCACATCTTGACAATACAGTGAATGACCGAAAATTCACACTATTTCCCTAACACATAATACTTTATCTAGAGAAGGCGGCATTCACATGAAAAGATAGTCATATGAGATTTTGAAATGCTGGTTAAGATTATGAGGTATCTGGGGTGGGTTTCCTAGGAAGACCATCACTGAAAGGTGCCAGTCAGAAATTGACCCTCATGATTCTCTGTTTGCCAATAAAGATAGAAAAAAAAAAAGGAAGGAAGAAACTGAAGTATGAGTGTTTTGTATTGAAAAGAAAGAGACAAAGTTGTAGCCATTTCAAGGACTAATGGACCACATAGATTCATGGTACAGAATGATCTGAAGTCAGAGGATGGAAATCAGGCCTTCACCTTCCCCGGCCCCATGGTCCTCCAAGCGACTAGCCTCCGTGAATTCCATGTCTTGATACAGGGTGATGTTACAGTTTGGTGGTTTCGTCTTCTTTTCTTCTGTTTTCAGTCTTCCTGCTATTCCCAGGTAGGAGGCAGATGCCGGTTTTGTGGGACCAGGCAGGAAGGAGATTCCAAACTGGCATTCATTCTTGAGACTAATCTGGGAGTTCCATGCAGAAACTCTTGGTCTGACCCTCTCAGAGCATTAAACCCTTCTCTGTTTGCTTTTTTCTAACATAGTCCCAGGATTTGGTTCCTAAGGAATTTGAGGTTTTTAACTTTTGAACTACTTGTCCATCTACTCGGTCATCTGCCTACACTAGGAGTTTTCATGATCAAGTGAAAATCACAGTGTATTTCTCCACTGGGCTTCAGGACAGAATACATGTCCTCAGACCAGTTACTGTATGCAGAGAGAAAGGGTCTACAACTAAGGTGACTACCACGGAGCTCCCAAATGGCAGTTCCATTTTCATGCCCTCATTAAAAAAAAATCACAAAAATCCATAAGAATTCCTGGTTAGCAACAATCATTGTGCTACATCGTAAACCACACCTTCTGGTCGACAGAAAATGAGAACAATAACATTATAAAATAAAATAACAGTGATAATACCATAACTTAAGATCTGTCATGTAGCCCAGCTACAAAGTTTGTACAAAATGGAATAATTTAATACAAACAATACTGTTGTCTATATAAATTAACATTTTCCTTCATCCTATCTATGATCTAAAAATTATAGACACAAGATTTAAAATCAATGTCTCAACATAAAATGTAAACAAGTGGAAGGAGCAATCCAACAAAACAACGGCTCTAAGTTCCCTCCTGCTTTGCTTTTCTTTGCTTTTTTGGCTGATGCAGTCAGTGAAACCCAGAGGAAGGGCTCTGTTTCCATCTGGGCCAGAAGTGCATCACTACCTGTGTTACCTGTGTGAACGAACTGCTTCCTAACATCCCACAGGATGCAATGCTAGTCAAGCCAGTTGTGGAAAGTTGCTTGGCAGTAGCCTATCTTGAAGACAGACAGGAATCAAATTAACATATAAAATTTTACACAAAAACTTCCTTATGCCAGGCATATCTTACTGGTAGTGCCCACCTGTAATTCCAGCAAGAGGATCAATGGTTCAAGGCCAGCTCGAACTACACAGTGAGATTCTGTTTCAAAAAAATTTTTTTCCCCTTAAAGTCAAGGCTCCATGAAGGACCTTGGCGTACTTTTCGGAGCCCAGGACCCTGGAGACAGGGACGAGCTCGTACTTTTAAGAAAGTGAAACACTTCCAATCCCTGCTGAGGATTAGTTGTTCTTTTTACAAATTTCCAGATTCAACTAATCAAAACTGTAGAGATTCAGAATGAAGTGAAATCTATTTCACAAGACACATTTAATAAAAATGCTATTGTGGTGAGAGATGGGTCACCTTTTGCAAGTTGCTTATTTAGCTTTGATTCTGACGGTTATAGCCAGTAAGTAGGATTGAGTTCATTAATAAAAATAAGGGGATGGTTTGGGATTGGCCCCTGGACAGACACATCCTAGCTGCCTCCAAAGTCTTTTCTGTTTGGGTCAGTTTGATTGCAGCAGACAAGCAACCTGGGTCCAGAGTGGGGTGGCTCCATCTTGCTTCTATAGGTGAACAGACCCATCCTGAGAAGGAACTTTTACAAACTTATTTTCCTAATGTTGCAGGTGTTTTGTTTTTTTTTTCTTAGTGTTTTCTGCTCCTCAGGATCCCTACCCCCTTTTAGAGGAAGTGGCAGAAAGAAAAGAAGCTACTCGAGAGAAATGGCACATTGGTCAAGGTTGTGATAGTGACAGCCAAGGACCAGAACTGATGCTACCTGAAAGCCTCACTCCCAAATTCTGCTTAGTGTTTCAGAAATGTAACCAGCTTCCACATGCAGTTTTGCTGTTGTTGTTTTTCCTCTTAGGGAAAGCACAGCCCTCAGAGGCCTTGGCGCTAGGAAGCTGAGTGAAGCAAGCTGATATGCTCTGTTCACAATGGAATTGCATTTTCTCGTGCTGTTCTTGGTGTTATAAAATGCACAACACGCCTTGGTCTGGCTTTCTTCAGTCACTGTGGACAAAGACCTGGTTTCTGTTCAAGCAGCACTAAACACTTCTAGCCCTCCAAGTTCCGAATGCTGCTCCTAAAGTCTACTTCTTTTTCCTTTCCTTTCCTCTTTACTCCTTTCCCATCCTTTCTTTTTTTGTAAAGAAATTATTATGTCTCTCTATATATCAGATATAGTTCACTCTATATAGTACAAAGTGTTAAAATGTCCAACAAAAATAAATATCAATGTTACAGTAGCTAGAATATTCAATAAAATAGATCCCTGCCATTCTTGATTGAAATTTGGATATTTTTCCAGAGATTCATGGAGTCTCATGTTCCTGTTATTGCGGCTCGCTTCTTGGGGTACTAAAGGTGGGCAGCTCCTCCCAGACAAAAAGCAGGGAGAGAGGGAGAGTCTGGGGCTGGCACGGATTCAAGATGCCAGTGTCCCAAGATGTTCGGGGTGAGGATTTCATCACCAAGTAGCAGAACTGTAGTGTTGGTTGGTCCTAACGGTGACATCAGAACATTCCCCCTCTGAAGAGTCACAGTCCGAGTCTTCAAACTGCATAGGGTTCTGTGAAGTCCAGACAAAACTCCCTTAATTATTTCCTATAATCTCTCGTGACTACATGTTGAATACCCCGCCCCCACGGCCCCCCATGACAGAAACTGTTCTGGGTAAGAGGATGACAAAGAGGAGGCTGGGTCCCATTCTTCAGGAGCTTATGGGAAAATGATGATTATGGCTATGACAATTATAACCTCAGCCCCACATCCCCATTCATGTAGCATTTATGACGTTCCAGGCACTACTGTAAGTATATTATATTTGATAACCCAGTCTATGCTGACAGCAACCTACTGAAGTAGATCACCTCCCAGATTTGATAGATTTTTATTGCTGCCATTTTACAGATAAGAAAACTGAGGTCATATAGCAGGTGGAAAGGCAGGGGTTTGCATGAAGGCAGCCAGAGTCTGGGGTTTACACTTCCAACCATTACATTCCCTGTCTCTCCAATGGCAGCACTGTATGCAAATATGGTTCCTTAGCAGGCTCTGAAGGAGGTGAGGTTTGAGTTCAATCTTTTTTTTGTTTGTTTGTTTGTTTTTCGAGGTAGTGTGTCGCTCTAGTCCAGGCTAACCTGGAATTCACTATGTAGTTGAGTTAAATCTTAAGACGATGGGTTTCTGAACAGTTCAGTGTTTTGCCTCATTTGTGAGAAACATTTCAAGAGCTCCATGGATCTGTGTTGACATGTACCTCATGGAGGGATATGTATATTTTATTTGCTAAATAAAAGCTGTACTGGCCCTAAGGCTTGACCATGTACTAACCCAAAGGGACTAGGAAGGGAGTACTGCCATGCCAAGAGGCGCCCACCTCATAACCACGCTCCTCCACACACAGCTTGCCCAGCGACATCTGTGTCTTCACACGCCGCACAGCACACTCCTTGTCCGAGAGCCCATCTGAGTGGGAGGAGATCTCGATGGGAACCTCAGGCGTCTGGGACAGCAGGTCATCCAGTTTCTCGGCCAGGCGGTCTTCAAGTTTGTCAGCTGACTCATAGGGGCTGTTTGAGTGGTCACTCGTATTGCCTTCCTCTCCATCGGACACAGAGACATTCTCAGAGCTGAAGGTTGAATACGACTGGCAGCTCCGGAGGCAGCGGTGGGGCCTGGAAGCAGAACCATAGGAACCACAGGAAGTCAGTCAGAGCCTTGGCGAGACACTAAAAATCAAGACAGGTAGTATTTGTTTTGCAAGAAATAGGTGCCAATGGATTGAAGATACCTTTCCCCAATTCTCTCCCATGTGAGGACACAGCAAGAGGCAGCTGTCCCCAAGCTAGAGGAGAGCTGTCATTAGGAATCATATCAACTGTTACCTTGACCTTGGACTTCCCGACTTCCACACTTGGGAGAAATTTGTTTCTGTTATTACAATTATACACTCAGCCTATGGTGTGTGATTGTAGTAGCACAAGCAGACGTGCACACACAGGGAGGTCCACTAGACACCAACGAGGACACCCACAAACACGCCATCCCTCCCAACCTCAGGTGCCATCTGGAGCGACCTACGGATGACCTGTGCTCTGCCATCACAGACAGCTTGCTGGTGGGCAAAGCAGAGCCCGATCAAGTTGAGTTCCGATTTCCCTGCACAGTGCCTGGCACGGGGCAGTAAAGACAGGACTTCCCCCATTACGCTGAGAGCAGTCATTGTTGGTTTTACCTCGGTCTTCGTGGAAACTCCACTTCACTATCTACTTCTCCTTCTTCTTCTGAGGAGTCGTCTCCACTCTGAGGAAGACAAGGAGAAAAGACTTTTATTTATTTTTGCACCTCTCCTGGCCCACATCCCTCACTACCTCTAAAACACTTAATTTTCATCTAAAGGCATATGGTAATGGTTGCTGAATGGCACATGGCACATATATATATATATATATATATATATATATATATATATATATATATATATCCTCTACCTGGCAGGGTGGGTTGCACCTGGAATCCTAGAACTCCGAGGCTAAGTGAGCTCTAGTCCGAGCTACTCAGTAAAACTCTGTCTTAAAACAAACAAAACAACCTCCCCGAACAAACATTAAACCAAACTACCAACCAACCAAACAAGCCCAAACCCACATCTAGACCTCCACATTTATTCATCTGCCAGTTCATCCTGTTTCCATGATGAAGGGCCCTATGCTGCATTCTGGAAGATGCACAGAACGCTCTGTGTTCACCCTTGGCAGATGAAGGCTCCATGAACCTGTCCAGAGGTGAGTGATGGACGGGGAAGCTGCAGAGAATCTTGGATTTGGGGCAGCCTCTTGTCATTGTTGTTATTAAGTGGTTCCAGGGTCTTTCACAGAAACTCCAAGAAGTCATTTCAGTTCTTCAAAGCCCCCAAACCACTTTCCCCTTTTATATATTAATTGCGATACCACTAATGTTATAATTACACTAGGACGTACCTTATTTGGGTTCAGACCATACTTTTCTTATATTCCTCTTTGCAAACAAAAGAGGTGCTTATTACCACAAATAGATACAATTGTTATTTTTCAATAAAAGGTCCTTCATGCATTTGTACTGCTTTGGCTGGTGGTAGGGAGAAGGGTTCTCTGGCTGGGACAGCGGAGGTGACTGCTGGGGTCTGTAACTGATGTGGAGGGCTGGGAAAGTGCATGGGCTGACCGGCCTCCCTTTCAGGGAAGAGCTCATCTAGCATCAAGGGCAGACAAGCAGCTCCAGGTAAGAGCAAGCTTCCTTAGCTCAGCATCAGGAATCTTGTGGGAGACAGGTAGCTAGAGCCAAGAAGCTGGGCCAAAGGCTGAGCACCACGGACAGTTTACAAGGTCAGTTCCAGCCTCTATGGTGGTTCACATCTGTGATCCAGCACCAAGCCACCTCTCTAGCCCCTTGTTTTGTGTTTGTCAAGACAGGGTCTCACTCAAGCCCAGGCTGATTTGGAGCTCACTATGTAGTTCCAGATTGGCCTCGAACTCACAGCCATCCTCCTACCTATGCCTCCCGAGTGCTGGGACTAAAAGTGTTAGTCACTATACCTGGCTTCCAAAATGTGTATTTTTTTTGTACATTTGGTAATGGGTATAACACACTCTGATGTTCTTTGAAGGCAATGACACAGCCTACTCTTGTCGTCACA
Organism: Zapus hudsonius; assembly: GCA_004024765.1. Lineage (NCBI taxonomy): Eukaryota > Metazoa > Chordata > Mammalia > Rodentia > Dipodidae > Zapus > Zapus hudsonius. Next base: position 10,989 of record PVHP010029723.1, read on the forward strand.
TCTCACCTTCTGAAGGGGCCTTGTTTTTCGAGGTAGCACTGGGGGAGTGAACTGATGAGCTGTACCATGGGATGCCGCAGACTGATAGCCGTTAAATTCATTTCCCCCCATTTTCTCAGAGCTCTGGGCATTTTCTGAGAGGGGATTGTGTGCTGGTGACGTGGAAAGGTCGAGGCTCCTTCCCATCGGCTCAGCAGTAGGTACATTTAAGGACCCAGACTGTTCTGGCCTGAATTGGAGACAGGGGTCATAGGGGTCAGTCTGACAACAGCTCCAGGGGCCAGCTGGGCCCTGGTCAGCAGGTTCAGAATTCCTCCAGCAATCTGCAGCCATGGCTGTGGAGATGAGATCGGGGCTGGAGCCAGGCATCTGTCTCTGAGCGTGGTTGCTGAGCGGGCTCCTCAAGGCTGCCGCGGGGCCAAAATACCTCAGGTTGTTGGCGCAGGTGGCAATGTCTTGACCATGCATATTCAGTCTGGGATGGTGGCTCTGGGGTGTGCCAGGAGGGAGCTGCGGCCATTGCTGCTGCACAGGATCATGCCGATGGGGAGAAGGGTGCTGGGACTGAGGGTGATCTAGGTAAGTGGGATCCGGTGTGTTTTCCCTGGCTGGCTGGGTTTTCAAGATTGCTGCAAAGTCATTATGGCTGCCTCTACTGTTCCCTCGGCGGTGGCGCGGTTTGCTTCGATATCGGCTCTTGCTGCTTGAAGTGGACATCTTGGGACTTCCAGACAAAGGGGACGCAGTGGGAGCCACTTCCATACTGGGGATACCTTCAGATCGCAGCAGGTCTGGTCTGGAAGGGAGAATGAAATACATTCAACTTTGGGAAATAGACCCCAAGCCTTGAAATATACACATCCTTTGATTATGTGGTTCTGGGGAGCAAACCTAGGGCCCTATGCATGCGAGGCAAGTGCTTGCTGCTGAGCACTATGCCTAGCCCCACATGCTTTTGTTTTGTTCTTGTGCTTTGCAGGCCTGGGCCACCATGCCTGGCTCCACACAGCCTTTGAACCAGCAGTACCTCACACAGGAATTTATGCAACGGGGATATAAAGATGTATGTTTAATGCCATTGCACGGAAGTACTGGTTAAAATAACAAAAACATGGAAACCACCTCAGTGTCCACTAACAGAAGATTCCTCTTACCCCTTCTGGATTCTATTATGTGTATGTCAAGGTATGGGCTTGAGTGTTGGGTCACATCAGAGATCCATCTGATGAAGGGTCTGGACAGTTTCCTCAGGGATGGGGAAGAAAAGAGATCTGGGACCAGAAAATAAACCCCAGGCTAATTAGGTAAGATCTAAAAAGCTCAATAAGTTTGTCTTAAACATGGCCTCCTAGAGGACTGCGGTTATGTTTTATCAATCTTTGTATGTGAAAAGACCCTTGCAGGGAGTCATATTTATAGAAGAGGTCCAATGAATCTTAAAGGAAGGAAAGGAGGGTAAAGGAAAGGTCAGAGGAGAGAAAACAGCAGGCTGGGCACAGTTAGCAAGAAAAGAGTGGTGAGATACACTGGCATTCTAGTTGGTTTTCATTTTCTGTTTTTGAGACAGGGTCTCTAGCCTAGGCTAGTCTTGAACTCATGTAGCCAAGGATCACTTTGAATTTCTGATTCTCCTGCCTCTGCCTCCAGAGTGCTGGGATTATAGGTGTGTCCCATTACACCAGGTTTATGAAGCGTATATGCTTGGCAAACACTCTACCAACTGAGCAGAGTTAAATTCACCATTAATCGTAATGGGAGTGTTATGAAATGGATGTTTGCTTTAAAAGCCTCCTGACCTTGTTGAGGTAACCTTAAATTATAACTTCACTCTCTTACCAATGTGCCCACCTCTAACCCCAGCACTGCCCCTTAGACCTCGAAGGACCAGAGGTCTCTTTCTCTCTCTTCCCCTTTTCCTCTGAGAAGTCTCTCACATAGTCTGTGCCCAGAAACTCCTTTCCCTAGAAACTCATGAAAAGGACCATCTCACTTTGTTCTTCAGATTTTCAGAGAAGCCCCCTTCCCCTTCCCCAAACCCCAGACCTCTGGCTTCAGACTCTACCATGCCACCATGGCATGCTGGGAATTTTAGAGCTAAGGGTCCACACATTTTCATTTATGTTTATTTAATTTTTTTGAGGAAGGGTCTCACTCTAGCCCAGGCTGAACTAGGACTCACTCTGTAGTCCCAGGTTGGCCTTGAACTCACAGACATCCTCCTATCTCTGCCTCCTGAGTGCTGGAATTAAAGGTGTGTGCCATCATACCTAGCCCATTTATATTTTTAATGTGAGAATCACTCTCTCAAATATATTATGAGACATCCAGTATGTGAAATAGATACAGTAGATGTGACTTGAGAAGGGTAGACAGAGGCCCCTTCCTGCGGGGTTCCTCCTTGTCTTTCCTACCTCTGTAGAAGCATCAAGACATCACTGTATCAGCCTCTGAGTGCTGTAGACATTGCTTGAAACCACAGAGATGTGTCTCCACCAAGTGCCATGAAGCTCCCAGAGCCATCCAAAGACAAGAAATACTCACAGCCTTTGTGATAACCAACTGCCCTCTGATCTGACATGAGGACCATTCAGTGGGAGAGAATTCACAACTGGTACTGGGAATCAAGTCAGGAAAATCACATTACCCAGAGAGAAGCCCCAGTCTTCCCTATACAAGTCAGGTGGCTGCATTAAAACGTATCTCAAACTCCTGGCACATCCCCTTTAATCCAAGCTGCTCTCACCCTTGGTTGGAGAATCTATTTTATCTTACAGATGGCAGAGAATACTGGGGAGACCCAAGATCCATCAATATACGAAAGGACGGCCAAATGCTCAAAAAGAGGTGTGACACCTCTACTGACCCAGGCCCAGAAAGCCTCTTTCATATGTGGATCCTAGCTACAAATGTTTATATGTATGTGGGTTGGAGTAAAAGTTAGTAGTAGAGGCCAGGAAGCTAGAAAGGGGCTATAAGGGAGGGAGAAGAGGGGAGGACTTAAGGGGAGGGTATTTATTGTACATATGTAAGCAGAGGAACAGGTGACTGGGGGTGGAATGCCCTAATGGGTTCAGGGGAAGGGACTGAATAAAGGAAGGGCGAGAAGAAGGTTAATCAAAATTTAAGGTGTTATGAATAAGCCAAATGGAAACCTATTTGTTTGGATAATGACATACCCAGAAGCCATAGATTGTTACTAGAATAATTTCAGTGCAAGGGATGGGATACTGTCCAGTGAGTTGTTGTCCAGGGAGGTCCTTGATGCCCCCCAAAACATTACAGGCCATTGCCAAGGTTCTTGGTTGCCCACCAGAACTAGATGGTAAGACTTCATTGGTGAAGACTCCACATGCTTAGGCTGCAGGTCACTGAGAAATCAAGATGGAGCTGAGCTGGAAGTCTCCTCCTCCCTGCTGACTAGCTATCAGAAAGCTTGAAAGAGCTATGTTGCATGTAGCCCTATGGGAGAGAGAAGTCATCAGTGGTGGTGAACAGCAGTGGACCTTGCAAGCCTTAAGACTGTCCAGCCGGGCCAATTGTGCCATCTGGTGCAATAGTGGCATGTCTGTTATGGGAGAACCAACCACTCTCTAATTGGACTGGAGGCCTGCTCCACAGAAGGGAATACATGCCTGGTGCTGAAGACCTAGTCAAAAGCCTATGCTGTGGTGGTCATGTGCTCTAGGGGAATAATGCCTTCTGTTGTTGTCTGTACTGTAAGCACTTTAAAAATGTTTATACCTATATAGTAATGCTACTCTCTTTTGGTTAGAGAAGCTTCTCTTTTCAGAAGGCAGTGATCACTGGCCTGACACAAAAGTTACCATAGTGCTGAGAGGAAGCGACAGTGGAGTGTTCAGCACTGGGACATCTCTGTCACACCCTTCAAGGCTCAGGGTCCATTGAGGAAGAGGTGGTGGAAAGAATGCAAGAGCCCAAGGAAGGGTCAGACTGCTTGCAATGCAATCTTCCAGACACAAAATGCCCTTGATATTCATGACCTCACAGTGCCTGACACTACCTACACAAGACCTTCATAATAGGAGGAAAAGATGATGACATCAAAACAAAAATAGGCTAATTGGAAGGGGGAGGATATTTGATGGACGGTGGATTTGAGGGGGGAATGGGAGTGGAGGGAAGGAATTATTATGGTTTTATTGTTTATACTTATGGAAGAATAGTAAGTAAAAAGTTAAAAAAGAAAAACAAATTTTCATTTCAAAAAAAGCTCAAGGTCATCCTCAACTGCACAGCAAGCTCAAGGCCAGCCTGAGCTACATAAGATCCCATCTTAAAAAAAAATTCTAAGATGAGCTGGTTAATTTGTGCTGAAAGAAGGAGAAGCTTCTGGTAATCAAAGAGGTTCTGGGGACTTTATTTAGACAAGAGAGCCCTCCAAGGCTGAGTCAGATCTGCTTGCATGATAACGGGACTAGAAGGGGGTCAAGGTGAAACTGTTCTAAATTGGAGGAAGGCTACTCTTACTGGAGCCAGGAGTGCAAAACCCACCACACTAGCTCCACAGTTTGCAACACTTCACAATATGTAAAGTGCCTGGCTCCTATGATTACATCGGCCACTTCATAATAAAGGCAGAGTATCAGAGGTTGTCAAGCAGAACTGATACCTTGAAGCAAAGTCTCTTGACTCCAAGGCACAGCTCTTTCCCATCTCAAGCTTCTCCTTGTTAGAGTGCGTGTAGCCCACCTCACTGAAATATGAGTACTGGAGATAGGCTTGGAGGAGCTACAACTGAACCCAACACCTCTCTCTCTCTCTCATATCCTCCAAGGTCTCTGCATGCCTGGCTTGGCAATGACTGGACTGTCCAAATAATCTGAAGTTTCCATCCTTCAACTGACATTACCATGCTTTGCAGGCTGCCTCCCTTAGGTTTGGAGCTACTTTCAAACATTTCTCATGGCAGGGTCTCACTCTAGCTCAGGCTGACCTTGAACTTGCTCTTTATTTTATTTATTTATTTGAGAGAGAGATAGACAGAGAGAGAGAGAGAGAGAGAGAGAGAGAGAGAGAGAGAGACAGACAGACAGACAGACAGACAGACAGACAGACAGAGAGAGACAGAGAGAACATGAGCGCACCAGGGCCTCCAAGCCACTGCAAATAAACTCCAGACACATGCGCCCTCTTGTGCATCTGGCTGTATATGGGCACTGGGGAATCAAACTCTGGTCCTTCTACATTGCAGGCAAATGCCTTAGCCGCTAAGCCATCTCTTCAGCCCTCTTTTTAAAAAAATATTTTATTTATTCATTTTCAAGCAGGGGGGGGGGCCACCAGGGCCACCACCTTGTGGGTCTGGCGTATGTGGGTACTGGGGGATTGAACCAGGGGCCTTAGCTCTTCAGCAGTCTTGAACTTACTCTTGAGCCAAGCCTGTCCTCCTAATTCAGCCTCCAAGTTGCTAGGATTATAGGCATGAGCCAACATACCCAGCTTGAGTTAATATTTTTAAAAGTCAAACAGTCCTACTTTCTCCCCAAGGGCTCTTGGTTTTAAAAACTGTAAGCAGAGAAGAATATGCAGGTAGACACTGTCTCTAATTAGTGCAACAGAAGACAACAAGATCCTGGGGCTTCCTTAAGGGTTATGCCAGGTCATACTGGAAAACAGTTTCTCAGAATTGCATTGGAAGATGGCCAGGGGCTGTAGGTAAACACAAACTTGGAATTAATCCATGCTGTGACTGTAGGTTTGTATTTGCTGTAATATTAGAATGGTCATTACTCTGACAGCCTCAATACACATCATGGTTGGTGTCCTCATTATTTTATTCCTACTATATCACTATATTTATGAGTAACAGGCTTAGGACATTTTTCCCTTTATATTACTTTATCTTGGTTGGAATCAATTCTCTGTTGTTTAGAATTATAAGACTACATAGACTGTGGTAATAAAACAGAAGTGAAAGAGCTTTTAAGGTGCTGGGTATTGAGCTCAGGGCCTCATGCATGCTACACATATGCTCTACCATGGAGACATAGCTCCATCCCCTGGGACAGAGATGAAGGCAATATAGAAGGCAAAGATGTTGAAAAAGGGGGAAAGAGTGGTCCTTTAAAATAATCCCATTTTTAAATACTTATGATCTGAAAGGTAACTTAAACTTCACAGCAATCGGGGCTGGAGAAGGTGGCTTAGCAGTCAAAGGCACTTGCTTGCAAAGCCTGGTACCCCAGTTCAATTCCTAGTGCCTATGTCAAGCCAGACACACAAAGTGGTCATGTGTCTGGAGTCTGTTTGCAGTGGCTGGACGATCTGTAATGAGCATACTCTATCAAGTAAGTAACTAAAAACGTTTTTTTTTTTTTTAAATGGTTGAAAGATGGTTAAAGGCATTTGCTTCAAAATAAACTTCCCAGTGGGGTGTGGTGGCACATGCCTGTAATCCCACCTACTTGGAAGACTAGGGCAGGAGGACACTGAGTTTGAGTGAGGCCAGCCTGGGGACCATAGCAAGACTGTCTCACAAAGTAAACAAGCAATATATATATATATAAACATATATATATAATCCATTTAGGGGTAAAATGAGGGAAACTATATTTTTGTGGAGTGTTATTATGTTATTACAAAAGAATTAAGAGCTGGTGGCACACAGCTTTAGTCCATGTGGAAGGCTGAGTTAGGAGGACTGCTGAGTCTGAGGACAGTCTGGGGCTACAAAGTGAGTTTCAGTTTTGTCTGGGCCAAAGTGAGTGCTGGCATCAAATAAATAAATAAATAAATAAATAAATAAATAAATAAATAAATAAATAAATAAATAAATAAATAAGTGAGAAAACATGGATGAAAGTGAGACATGTGTGTCATACATCAAGAATTATGGCCGGGTGTGGTGGCACACGCCTTTAATCCCAGAACTCGGGAGGCAGAGGTAGGAGGATCACCTTGAGTTCAAGGCCACCCTGAGTGAGACTACATAGTGAATTCCAGGTCAGCCTGGGCTAGTGTGAGACCCTACCTTGAAACCCTCCCCCCCCAAAAAAAGAAGAATTATGGTTAACTGAGTTCTGTTTCTGGTGGGGAGGGATTATAGAAATAAAAGGAAATCTTGTGTGGATCCTGGGTTTTAAAGAGGTCAGGTGACAAGGCCCAAGTCACACAGTTTATGAGGCGAGGCTGGAGTTTCAATCCAGGTTGTCCGGCCATCAGTGTATTACTCTTCCCTGCGTTTGGTGCTGAGATAACCAACACGACTTAGGTAGTAAAAACTGCAGAAGTGATGCATAGGTCAGATGGAATACAGGTGTCTCACCGCTTGGTCTGAACCCCAGGCTTGTGAGGCACACCTTTCCTCTTCATGAGCTTTTCCATGGCATTTGAGTGGATTATTGGGCGAACAGGGTGTCGTTTGTAGGTCCCAGGATACTTCTTTTCCACTGCCTGCTCTCGCCTACAGGGTGAAAGGAAACAAACAAACAAACAAACAAAAAACCACACCTGAGTTTTTGGCACATAGAAAGAATGCAAAGGTAGGATATTTTCACAGACCAATTTTGCCCATGGGTTTTGCCACACTTAACAGATACAGGGTAATTGAATAGCAAGGCTGCTAAAATTCAAACAGACAAACATGAAAACAGCAAATTCAAATTAAAGTAACTTCACTCTGCTCTTCAGCTCTGACGCCTGCACTATCTGTCTCTTCCCCAACATAATACAAGGGCAGAAGACTCACTTATTCCCCAAACTGCTGTTCTGGCCAAAACCCTGGGAGTTCTTTCATTTTTAAAGTTATAAAAAATGTTTGTAGATTTATTTGTGTTATGAGCATGTGTGCCACAGTATACATGTGGAGGTCACAGGACAGCTTTGAGGGGTTAACGTGAGTACTGGGGAATTGAACCTGGGCTGACAGGCTTTAGAAGCAAGCACTTTTACCACTAAGCCACCTGCCCAGCCCAATTCTGGGCTTTTCTTGCCACCACCAGAGTCATCCTAGACCATTTTCAGCAGTACACTACTCCCCTAAGGGGCAATCTGCTTCTGCTGATGCATACCAAGTTCTTCTCTGAACCATGCAGTAAGTCATGGAGAAGTAGACATGCTAGTCCACTGAGGGTCCCCTCTAATGGAACATGCAGGAACTCCACTCATCTCTACGGACCACCAGGCAGGGGCGTTTGCAGAGCAAGTTCCTTGAGGCATGCTGAATGAATAGATATGTCTGCCAGTTCAGTATGACAGACTCAAATCAGAACCTTCACTGGTCTGAATACATACTTGAAAAAATTTTTAATTAATTAATTAATTTGTGTGTGTGTGTGTGTGTGTGTGTGTGTGTGTGTGTGTGTGTGTGTGTGTGTGTGTTTGCCAGGGTCTCTTGCTACAAATAAACAGCAGGCATGTGTCACTTTGCACCAGGTTTTATGTAGGAGCTGGAGAGTCAAACCTGGGCTGGAGGCTTTAACCACCTTGCTGCCCCCTGAATACATACTTAATGAGCTCTTTCTCCCGCATCTCCAGTTGCAGCATGATGGCGCTCAGCTCCATGTATAAGTTGTTAGCCCGTTCTAGCTTTCTCTCATAGTGTTCACGGATATCCAGAGCATGCCTACCAAAGAAAACACGGGATCAGCAAGGCCCACAGGTCAGTTCTCATGAAGTAAGAAACTGGATGGTTTACTTCAAAAGCATTAGCCCAAGCGTTCTCTATTGTTTAAGGCTCTTGTCTGATACAATGACTCAGACAAGAGGGAACAGGAAATGAAAAATCTCAGCTTTCTATTTGGTTTATCCATAGTCACACAGAAAGCCAGGGGAAGACATATAAAATAAGAATAAAATTTGTACGTAGTTTGCAGTCTTCATTTGTGTTTATGCATATATGGCACTATCTTCATAAAAATGGATATATGCATATGCATATGCTAATGGAAATTTGAATTGAAAGTCAACACCATGATCACTTGTTAATTCTTATCCATTGCACAGATCCTATCTTGGATGCTAAGGTCTGAGTGTTTGTGTCTCCTGGAACTCAATGTTACAACTAAGACCTGAGGTGTTAGGAGGTGGGGACTTTGGGAAGCTAATAGGTCATGAGGATGGAGGGCCCCATGAACGCTTAGTGCCCTTATAAATTCGGCTTGAGATAGCTCTTTTATTTTTCAGTCATATAAGGACGGACACATACACGTCATGTATGAAGAATGGGTGTCCATCACTCACTGAATTTGCTGTACCTTAATCTTGAAGTGCTTAACCTCTGGAGCTGTGAGCCCTAACCATTAAGCAATCTCCACAACCCTTGGGTGTGGTGGCTTGAGCCTATAATCCCAGCACTTGGGAGGCAGAGTTGGGTAGATATCTGTGAGTTCGAGGCCAGCCAGAGCTACTTAGTGAGATCTTCTCTAAAAACAAAGCCAGTATATTATTGTTATCTTTACTCACCCTAGTGTACACTAGGGCATAAGAACTTCCTTCTCCTTCCTGCCCAACTATAACTCAATACTCAACTTTTATTTATTTGTTTATTTGAGAGAGAGACAGAGAGAGAATGGATGCACCAGGGCTCCCAGCCACTGCAAATGAACTCCAGCTACATGCTCCACCTTGCGCACCTGGCTTTAAGTGGGTACTGGGGAATTAAACTCTAGTCATCAGGATTTACAGACAAGCACCCTAACCAATGAGCTCCAGCCCCCCCCAAGACTCAACTTTCCCCCTCCCAACACCTCTCTGCCCTCTCCTGAGCCTCTTGTAACCATCATCCAACTCTCAGCTTCTTTGAGATTCCCCAGGAAGGCTAACTGGAGCATAATGCTAAGAAGCAGAGGCAAAGGTGCAGGGCAGGTGAAAAGGGGGTTCACGGGTGCTCCTACTAGAATGCCTGCGGGGAGCAGGTGGAGAAGTGGGGTCAGAGCACCTGAGCTCCTCTCTGCGCCGTCGAATCAGTTCTTCATCTAGCCGGTGTATGCAGGTCCCTTCGCTTTTGATCTTCTCAAAGTGCTTTTTCACTTCTTCTCTCCATTCTGCCTGGGATAGGAAAATTTGATTTTGTTAATCCTGTAGGACGAGCCGTCTCTAACGTATCCATGGGATCATGCACAAGAGTTTTACCCCTGTGTGCGCTTCCTGAGTCTACTACATGCTTTCTGCGTGAGCCTTATTCAGGGTAAGTGTCCAAGAAATATTCACTAATTGGTAACAAACCCCCAACCCCAAAAGAAGGAAATTCTGTAATATGTGTCAACATGGATGAACCTTGAGACATTTATGCTAATAGAAATACACCAGTAACAGAAGGACAAATGTTACGGAGTCATACTCAGAAGGAGAGAGGAATGATGGCTGATGAAGGGTGGTAGGGGAGTGGGGAGTGTTCTTCCACAGCTATCAAGCTGCAGTTATACCAGATGAGTAACTTCTAGAGAAATGCTGAATAACACTGGGTCTACCATTAACAATCCTGTACTGGACATTTAAATTCTTTTAAGTGGGTAAGCTCATGTTAAGTGTTCTTGCTACAAAAAATTGATTCTGTGAATCATAGAACGGGCCATATTTGTGAAAATATAGGTTTCCCTCAAATGAGTTGTTTCTTCTCTTTTTATGTTTTGCTTCGGTTGAACCCAGGGCCCATTTTAAAAAATATTTTATTTATTTGTAAACAGAGTAATACAGAGAGAGAGAGAGAGAGAGAGAGAGAGAGAGAGAGAGAGAGAGAGAGAGAGAGAGAGAGAGAATGGGTACACCAGGGCCCTTTAGCCACTGTAAACAAACTCCAAATGCATGTGCCACTTTGTACATCTGGCTTATGTGGGTACTGGGGAATTGAACTTGGGTCGTTAGGCTCTGGAGGCAAGTGCCTTAACCACTTAGCCATCTCTCCAGCCCATTAAAAAATCATAACTCAGGGGCTGAAGAGATGGCTCAGCAGTTAAAGATACATGTTTGCAAAACCTGTTGGCCTGGTTGAATTCCTCAGTACCTTTGTAAAGCCAGATGCACAAAGTGATACATGCATCTGAAGTTTGTTTGCAGTGCAGTGGCAAGAGGTCTAGCATACCCATATCCTCTCTTCCTCTGTCTCTTAAGTAAATATATAAAATATTTTCAATAAACAAATCATAATTCAGCAGGGTATGGTGGCTTATGCCTTAATCCCAGCACTTGGGAGGCAGAGGTAGGAGGATTGCT
>PVHP010029724.1:0-22206 GCA_004024765.1 Zapus hudsonius
CTCTCTCTCTCTCTCTCTCTCTCTCTCTCTCTCTCTCTCTCTCTGCTTGAAAATGAATAAATAAAATATTTTAAAAAAACACAAAACCTAGCTCCTTCCTGGAAAGCAGAAGTTGGAAAGCCAGGGCTGTAGCCAGGCAAAATCACCAGCTAGAACAAGTTAATTTTCCCTCTTCTCACTTCCTCTTTTACCACCTTTATTCTATGTTGAATTCTGTGTAATTTGACTTTCTCCTCTTCCTCCCAGGACTAATTCTGACCTATTCCCACCCCCAAGAGTTTTACTTTAAGGTGGATGTCAGCCATTGGCAACCATCCCTCACCTCTGTTTCCGTTAGGTTCAAAGAAGCCCTTAAGAACTGTGATGGTTAAATTTTGTTGTCAATTTGACCTTTTTTAGTAGTCTTGAGTAGATCTCTGAGGTTGTTTACAGTAAGGCAGCCTTCTCAGTAGGGGACAGGATATAAGGAGGCTCAGGAAAATTAGAAACAAACTTTCCTTCCTAGGAAGGTAAGGCAGGAGGGAAATTCCAGAGATATTGAGTCAAGAAGTCTGGGGTAGGGTTGGTTGCAAGACCCTGCCCTAAATTATATAAAGGGGGAGAAAAATCTTGTCTCGGACCCCTGTCCATTTTGCTGTTCTGTGTGTGTGGTGTTGGTGATGGGCTTCTCTCTCTGTTGGGACCTGTGAAAGGGGACTAGCCTCTTTCACCATTATGAAACTTTCCCTGGATCTTTAACTTCAATAAATCCTTTTCTCCTATAACTGTGCTTGGTTTGGAGACTCATTCCAGTGGTGTGTGGCTTAGTACTACAACAAGAACCATATGTGTGGGTTGGGGAGATGGCTTATGAAGTGTGAAGTGTGCCTGTGACATTCATGTTTCTCCTGTAAAGTAGAAAATGGCTAAGTGACATTCATGTTTCTCTTGTAAAATAGAAAATGGCTAAAATACTTATTTTGAAAAGAAATAGTTAAGGCTTGTTTTAAAACTGTTCACTTGAGTCTCTGGGTGTCATAAGGCCCTGAGATGAGCAGCTATCTAGAAGGAAGAATTAAGTAACTAACAGCTATTTTGGCTTCTGTGAAATGCTTACACTATAGGAATGTGGAAAGATAAGAATAACTAAACACCAGATATCTACTCTGGCCTTGGTCTTAGTTCTGCTTATCTGGCTTTTGTGACCTGCTTACACAAACCCTAACCCTTGGACTGGAAATTCCTCAAAGTTGTTTACTTCAGTCTATAAAAAAGGCTTGAGTTTCTACACTCAGGACCATTGGTCTCAGTTCGCTGGGTGGCTGATTGACCACAGTCTGGGTTCGAACCTGCCTGAATAAAGTGACCCTTGCTTTTGCTCTGACTTGAGTCTCTGGTGGTCTGTCTTGGGGGGTCTGGACCTTACAGGCTCAGTGGTTAAAGGCACTTGGTTGCAAAGCCCGACAGCTTGGGTTCAGTTCTCCTCAACTCACATGAAGTGGCATATGTACAAAGTAAAACAGGCATTTTAAGTTGGTTTGCAGGAGGTCCTGGTGTGCCCATTCTCCTTCTCTGTCTCTGTCTCTGTCTCTGTCTCTGTCTCTCTCTCTCTCTGCTTGCAAAACAAAACAAAAAAACCAAAACCAAAACAACAACAAAAACCTGTGCATGACTTGAGAAAGAACCAGAAAGAGAGTAACTAATTTCAACTGATTGTTAGGGAATGCACATTATTTTCAAATAGATGTGGGCATATTTGGAAATTGACCCTGTTCTTGTTCCTAAAACAAATTCTTTAAAGTTTTCGAAGAATGAATACCAAATGGAACACATTCATGGACAACAGTAGATTTGAGTTAGGAATTATGAAAAAGACAGTTTTAGCCAGGCGTGGTGGCATACGCCTTTAATCCCAGCACTCAGGAGGCAGAGGTAGGATTGCCTTGAGTTCAAGGCCACCCTGAAACTACTTAGTGAATTCCAGGTCAGCCTGGACTAGAGCGAGACCCTACCTCGAAAAAGACAGTTTTAAAGTGCTCAACATTTGTAAAACCATCCACAGGTTAAAGAAGAAATCATGATGAAAGTAGGAAACCCAGAGCTGAGGGTGTTGGCCACCCCTGTGATCTCCAGGACTGAGGAGGAAAGACAGTGCCAACTCCATTCTCCTCCTTCTGCTGCAGCCAACGTTCCTCCCTCCCCAAAGTCTCTCGGATCCTTGACTCAGTATGTTAGCCACCCATGGGACATCCCATGATGTCAATGCTGGGCCTTTCACCTCCTGGGATAGTGTCAGCAAGGACTGCTCCTGGAGTGAGGTCCCTCACAGGAGGGCCTATGCAAATGATGCCAGTGCCCTTAAGAGTGAGACCTGTTGCTCCCATCGTGGTGCCCATTGGATCAGGAATGACTTGACCGGACAGATAAGGATAGGGATGAGGCCTCTTTATAAAAATATATATTTTTTATTTTTAATTGACATATAGTAATAATGCATGTTAATAGGATACAGTACCAATACATGTACATGATGCGCAATGATCAGATTGATGTCATTGACATACTCACAGGGCAAGCTTCTTCCAGTGTGTGTGTGTGTGTGTGTGTGTGTGTGTGTGTGTGTGTGTGTGTGGTATATGCAGGTGTATATGTATTTGGGCACATGCGTGTGCTAGTGCATGTGGAGACCAAAAGATAATCTTGATTTTTATATTCAGGAATGCTGTCCACCTCTTTTTGAGACAGGGTCTCTTATTGTCACCAATTATGCTAGACTGGCTGACCAGTGAGTGAGCTACTGGAATTGCCCCTTCAGAAGTGCAGAAGTGGGCAGTCAGAATGTTGGCACGCTGCCAATGCTTCCTCCACGCATACCAGCCATCTTCGTCATAGTGGCTGTGGCTACTCCCACGAGGTCCTCAAGATGCAGCCTACTGATGTTCCCTGGTAGAGTAGGAGGGCTGGGAGGATCCTTAGAGCTTCACTGAGACTTGTGTCTTCCTGCCAGCTCAGGGAGATTCTGCCCCAACTGTTGAGTGTATGCCTGCGGAAGGTTACCTGTCGGGAGAGCTTCAGCCCTGCAGCCATGGGGGGTTATTGCTCACACTAGGGTGAGACTTCAGTGACCTGGTTGCTCCTGGAAGTAAGCCTAATAAACCCACTGATTTACCAAGCTAGACTTGGGTGGAATTGTTACTTTGCTCTGTTCTCGGAGGCCTATCTGGAGAACAGGTGTGTGTTTGTGCCTCACCAGGAAAAACTCACATAACACAAAGAAATAATACAAAGCTCCCTGGTTGAGCCTGATGGCTGCCCTGTCTATAAATTATAAAGTGAGGCTGGTCCTTGACACTACCTTACATGCTCTTTCTGTATCTTTCTTATATATAATCCTGTGCAAGTGAGCTGATCTTTAGTTAGCTGCACTGATAAAGCCTGAAAATTTAACCCTTCATGGGGTTCTGTGGTGTGTTTGTTTTACTTTTTTTTTTTTTTTTAGTGCTGTGGTTAAAACCCAGGCCCTCGAGGCAAGTACTCCACCACTGAGCTACATTCCCAGTTGGTGTCTGTGAAAAATAAATAAAAATAAAAGTAATTGTGAAGTTCCCAAAGTTTCTTTTCATTTACTATTTGACTAATTAACAAGGTTGATCCTGTGTCATTTTGCAATGTCACTTTTATATTATATATAATCATATATATTATATATATATATATATATATATATATATATATATAATTTATTTGAGAGGGGGGCAGACACAGAGAATGGGACCTCCAGCCACTGCAAACAAACTCCATACACATGTGCCACCTTGTGTATCTGGCTTTATGTGGACACTGGGGAATTGAACTTGGGTCCTTCTGCTTTGCAAGCAACTGCCTTAACAGGTAAACCATCTCTCCAGTCCCTCCCCCTTTTTTTGAGGTAGGGTCTCACTCTGGCCAGACTGACCTGGAATTCACTATATAATCTCAGGCTGCTGGGATTAAAGGTGTGAGTCACCACTCCTGGCTCACATATATATATATATATATATATATATATATATATATATATATATATATATATATATATATATATATATATATATATATATATATATATATATATATATATATATATATGTGTGTGTGTGTGTGTGTGTGTGTGTGTGTGTATTAACCATTGTTTTCTTTAATTTTTGTTCAGATCTCGCCTCATTTCATAAATTATCTGAGGCAACTTTTAATGAACACATAAAGTAGTAAACTTCAAATAAGGATTAAAAATCAGGCCCAGAGAACTAAAACCTCCAGTGGAAAAGCATAAAAGTAGAACTCCCATGAACCGTTAGAATTGAGTTTCAAGTCTGGTCTAGGATTCCTGGTGAAAGTGAAAGGGAAACACGATATGTTACTCGTTTTTCTCTCCTCACTGCTCCCCAACTCTCCCAACCCTCTCTTTCCTTGGGCGAAGTGCATAACCTCAGAAGAAATTTATTTAGGTTTTAATATTCCGGCTGCTTCCACATACCTTTGCATAATAAATGGCACAAAACCAAAAGTAAATATGTGCTAATTGAATAAAAATGAATGAATGGTTAACATGTGCTCTGGGTATGAAGGAAACAGTGAGTGTAAGAGACACGACTGTGTATTTGTTTACCGATGTAGATCTCAGTAGCAAATAACTAGGGATTTAAGAATCCTCTTTGGTGTGTTTTGGAAGGATCACGTAATCACCTGGTGTGGTTGCATCACTCTTTGGTTCATATGGAAACAGGTGAAATGAGGTTCACTTGACAATTCTGTTGCTGAGTTATAGCATGGCATGTTTAACTTGATCCCTCCATAATTAAATACCTTCATCTCGTAGGACATTTGGAAAATAATAGTCGTTTCTAAGGAAGAGTTTTATTTGCCATGTTTATCATTGTCCTTGACAAGACAGAGTATATTCACTACAACTGTGATAAATGGTGAACTGGCAAAGTTGATTCAGGCATTAGGGGCAGAATCCTTCTTGGCCACTTCACAAGTTGTCAGAAACAGCCAGAGGCATATCTGCCTGACTAGGAGTTTTCTGGACCTGAGCCCTTGCTTCTTTCCTGGCCTGGCTGCAGCTAGGTCCTCTGTGTTGTTTCCTGGAGGTGATCCGGGTTTCTCACCCCAAAGTCTGTGGACAGGAGGCTCCTGCCATCTTCGGGTTCCCAATCCCACTCAGCTGGGACAGCACGCCACATTTCCTTGTGTCTCTGAATGTGTGATCATTCTTTATCTCCCTCATGTGTGGACTAGAGGAAACCCAAATGCTGTCCATAGTGGTTTAATGAAAATGTTCAAAGGTGTATCCATGCATCCATCTGTCCATCATCTATCCATCTGTGGTGTGCTGGACACTGAGAACATGGGAAACTGTTTTATCTTTACAGACTTGAATTAATGATAAGGAAAGAAGTAATTTATTTTTAATTTATTTATTTGCAAGGAGAGAGAGAGAGAACAAAATGACACACTCCTCCTGCCACTCACTGCAAACACAACTTCAGATGCATGTGTCACTTTGTGCATCTGGCTTTACATGAGTACTGGGGAATCATACCTAGGCTGTCGGGCTTTGCATGCAAATACTTTAACCTCTGAGCCATCTCTCTAGCCCAGTAATTTTTTTTTTGAAGCTGGTTTTATTCTAGCCCAGGTTGACCTGAAACTCACTCTCTAGCCCCAGGCTAATCTCAAACTCACAGTGATTATCCTGTCTCAGCCTCTTCAGTGCTGGGACTAAAGGTGGCACCACCACTCCCGACTGGAAAGAAGCAACTTAAGGCAATTTTTTGGGGTGTGTGTGTGTGTGTGTGTGTGTGTGTGTGTGTGTGTGTGTGTGCATGCTATTTATAATATAGTTATGCAAGGGAAATAGTTGATTGCACAGTTATGGAGAGTGACAGGACAGAGATGATGTGCCCATCAGAGCAGCTATTATGTCGATGGGGGGATCTCAAGCTGGGGTGACTGTCACTTCCTGCTCCTGTCACAAGACCCTATGCAACATCTGATGACATTTTTTGGATGTCACAACTGTGCAGATGCTCATAGTGACTAGAAGTTGGGGACACTGTTAAGAGCAGAAGAGTCCCTTATAATGAAGACCTGTTGGGTCCAAAATGTCAACAGATAGGGCTGGGATGTTGCTAAGTGGTTAGTGCTTGTCTAGCATGTGCAAGGGTTCTAGGGCCCATCCCCAGTGTTGGAAAAAAATCATGAACAGAATTAAGGTTGAGAAGCCTTGGCTATTGTATATGTCAATCCAAATGTGTCCATGAAACTAACTATCAGGAAAGTTACCATCAGTTTAGCATCTGTTATTATCATCAATAATAATGTCTGGGAGCTGGGTAAAGTGGCTCACACTTATCATCCCAGCACTGGGCAGTCTGAGGTAGGAGGATCACTGTGAATTCTGAGGCCAGCCTGGGGCTACACAGTGAGTCCCAGGTCAGCCTGAGCTAGACTGAGACTTTACTTTTAAAGTTAATTAATTAATTAAAAGTATAATAAAATACTAATAAAATAAAATGCCTTTATTCTTACTCTATGAAGGCATTATGGTAATACTTTTCACTGATTATTTAATCTATTTACTTATTTATTTGAGAGACAGAAAGAGAAAGAGGCAGACACAAGAGAAAGTGAGTATGGGCACACCAGGGCCTCTTGCTACTGCAAATGAACTCCAGATGCATACACCACTTTGTGCATCTGGCTTAATGTGGGTACTAGGGAATCAAACACTGGCTGTCAGTCTCTGATTATTTCATCTAATCCTCAAAAATCCTTAGGGTAGGTATCAATATTAGCTCTATTTTAGAGACGGAGAAATAAGCTTAGTGGGATAAGAAACTCACTCAAGGGCTTGGGCTCAGTGGTACAGCACTTGTCTAGCATGCATGAAGCCCTGGGTTCAATCTCTGGCACAGGTGTTCAAGCTGAACCCAGAAGTTCTGATGCTTCACTCTTCACCATCACAAGCACTGTCTCTAGTTCAGCTATACCACCCACCCTTTTCAGTTCATTAGAAGCTGCCTTCGTGCTGGGCGTGGTGGCACATGCCTTTAATCACAGCCCTTGGGGGAGGCAGAGGCTTTGAGTTCAAGGTCAGCCTGGAACTAGATAGTGAATTCTAGGTCAGCCTGGGCTAGAGTGAGACCCTACTTTGAAAAAAACAAATGAACAAAAAGAAATTGCCTTCATGAGTTAGTGTGGGTTACACACTTCTGTTGGAAGTCTGAGTGAGAAAAGGTTGGCATAAAAGTGCATAACCCACCTGAGTAACAACATACTAGGGCCAGGAGAACTGGGCTGACTCCTAGGCTATCCATGATCCCCTGCCCCAAGGACTGATCCAGACGGCCCATGGAGGAGGATACCCAGCAGATTGGGGATGGGGAAGAGGGGTATTGGGGAACCAGGGATAACAATTCATTGTTTGCCCATTAAATAATGTAGCTCATTATGGACAATAAAAAAAGTGCATAACCCAAAGTCACCAACAGACTTAACCAGCAGTGGACTCTGCATTTCAACCAGGCCACATATGTCAACTAGCACAATGGTGGCATGTCTGTTATGGAAGAAACCAACTGCACTCTGATTGGATTTGAGGCCTGTTCCATGGGAGGAGAATTCATGCCTTATACTGAAACCAAATCAAAAACCTATGGTTCAAGCTGGAGATGAGCTGACACCCCCCCTCCCTATTAATCAATTGACAGAAATCTGGAAAAAGTTGTGGCTGCATGCAGCCCAATAGGAGAGAGAAGTCATCAATGGTGGTGAACAGCAGTGGACCTTGCAAGCCTTAAGATTGGGAAGCCAGGCCAAATAAGCCAACTGGGGCAATAGTGGCATGTCTGTTATGGGAGAAACCAACCACTCTCTAATTAACTAGAGGCCTGCTCCATAGAAGAGAATACATGCCTGGTTCTGAAGACCTAGTCAAAAGCCTATATGGTTGGGGAGGTCACAAGCCTTAGGGGAGTATTGCCTTCTGCTGTCTAAATGCATGTGGCTAAATGCATATATTATGCCCACCAAACTGCCTTATGATCACTGTTTTTTTTACATGTGTATACCCATATAATAATGCTACTCTCACTTCTGGCTAGAGAAGCTTTTCTTTTCAGATGGCAATGACCACTGGGATAACTCAAAGTCACCAAAGGGCTGAGAAGAAGTGACAGTAGAGCATTCGGCACTGGACATCTATCACACCTTCCACAGCTCAGGGATCCTTGTGGTAGAGGTTGTGGAAAGAATAGAAAAACCAAAGGAAGGGAGAAGTGCTTTGTAATACTGTCTTCCTGACACCAAATGGCTGTGATATTCATGACCTCCCAGTGGCTGATGCTACCTACACAAGACCTGGACGATAGGAGGAAAAAAAATGACATCAAAATAGAAGAGAGACTAGTTGACAAGAAGAAGGGATTCAGTGGAGGGGGGATTCCAGAGGGGGGGAAAGGGAGGGTAGTAGGAGGGCTATGATCACAATATATTGTCTATGTATATGGAGGCTGTTAATAAAAAGTTAAAACAGACTTTATATTCCAACCAAAATCTTGAAAAAGAGCATTCTGCATTTTAAAACCTCAACATCTAGTTTATGTGATTAATTAACAGTCTTCCCACACGACGGCGTAGCTGCTGTATTCATCTGACCCAATTAAACTGAATCAACCCAAACTGTTAGTCATCTCTAATTTGGCTAGGCTGTGTTGACACAGTAAACTGCACTACTATAAATAGCAGAGTCCAGTGAACCCGACTGGTGCAATCAACTTGCATTGTCTTATACAGTATTGCTTTGGTTTCTTTCTTTTTTCAATCATTCTACCCTTCTGCTTTCCTCAGATGCCTGGGCAGCTTCTGTTTAAACGAAACAAAACAAATGAAAGGGTGTGGGGCAGGGATCAGGGATGCGAACACACTCCATGAAACTTTGGCGTTTCTTAAAGGCATGGGGCAGCTGCCTACTGTCCTCCATCCCTTCGTTTGCATTGTTGTTCTAAACACTCCCAGACTGTAATGTGATCGAGTTCCTTACCCCCATAATCTAGCTGATAGGAGGTAATCAAATACCACGTCTGCCCATGTGATAGGGCAGAATTCTTCTGTCTTCTCACCTGAGTACAACAGGCTTGTGCCACCCAGAAGAATGAAAAGGTAACTCAGAATATGTGGGGTCCTTATAGCCCAGGAGGATATCCTTATGAAGAAGAGGAAATATGGGCTCCACAAATTGCAGGTCAGTGTGGAGTGAGTGGTATTTTGGTCTCAATAAGTTTTGAAGTAACCCAGAGATTTGGTTGTTTCATTTTCAGGTCCCTGAGATCAGTGTGGCTATGGGCATCTTTGACACATGCTAAGGCCTGGTTTTAGAAAGAAGAACTTAACTAGAATGCATATTGGCTTGCTCATGGTCAGTGAAAACTCCTTTATACACAGAGCCAATAACAGTTTCTTTTGGGTTAAATGTCAAAGATGTTGACATTATTATTTTTAAAATTATCATCTAAAGAGGAGATTGATGGGTCTGGATATTTTTGTGGGTAAACAACTTTTTTCCTGTTTGTTACCAAGACCAGTATATTACCTCTTTCCATTATAATTTAGTAAGTCTCAAATAATTTCCTTCATGACCTTTCTGAATTCTTTGCGTGGTAGATAGTTGCCGTGTGTGTGTGTGTGTGTGTGTGTGTGTGTGTGTGTGTGTGTGTATCTTATACTTTCAAAGCCATAGAAAGATTAAATATCTAAAATTGGAGGTTTGTTGTAGTTTAGCTCCATAGTGTTGCTTTACATGTTAGTGTTTTTTTTAAATATAAAGTAGAAGCTTTTCATGGATACATCATGAGTCAGTACCATCACTTCCCTCCTCTCTGCCTCTGTTCTACAGAGGGCCCTCCTCACTGGGGCTGCTGGTTCTCCCCATGGCGTTGTGGGACATGTTAGTCTTAGAAAAGCTTGGGAAAGGTCTGCTCTTACTCTTGCTTTCCAGGGCTTTCTGAGGGGGAACTCTCCTTGGGTCCAGGCTTTTGCTGAAGGACCACAGAGCACAGAGGCCATAGAACAGAGTGGGGGAAGAGTGCTGGCTGATGGTTTATCAGGTTGCTTCTAGTTTTTCTCAGTTAAGTTCTGATGCTGTATTTCATTCACAGCAGTTGTGAAAGTGACAACTGATGTCACTTTCCAGATAGATAATAAAATCCTAGGCGAGTTTTCTTTTTAGAGGCACACACTGGAAAGCATTTTCCTCATGTTATATACCTCAGCTTACTTGAGCTAGAGCTGCCTAGCCTGCCCCTTTCCCGCTGAGAGGAACTTAGAGGGTTAATTAAATCCAGCATAGTAATCATTTCATTGCAGAGGTAATATACTGAGTTTTGTTTATTCAAAATTCTGTATTTCTTTCCCTTCCTCCCCTGCTTTAATCTTGGAAACAGGGTTTCATTCTGTAGAGCAGACTGGCTTGGAACTCAATATGTAGCGCTCATGCCGGCCTTGAAATTGAGAATATCTTCCTGCCTCAGCCTCCTGAGTCCTGGGATTACGTGCATGAGCCACCATGCTCAGCAGAGTTTTGTATTTTTTAGAAGGACATTTTATAATATTTTTATAATATTTAGTTTTGCAGTCTTCACACAGACCATAAATATACAGTAGAAAATAGGAAATGTCACCCACTGGTGCTTCAGCTATATTTTTAAAAATCTAATTTATCTTCAAAAGAAGATTGCTGGGTGTGGAGGTTGCATGCCTTTAATCCCAGCACTTGGCTAAGGTAGGAGGATCATCTTGAGTTTGAGGCCAGTCTGGGCTACAGTGAGACCCTGCTTCGAGAATACAACTCAATGGAGTTGGGGAGATTGCTCAGTGGTTAAAGAACTTGCTTGCAAAGCCTGATATCCTGGATTCAATTCCATAGTACCCACAGAAAGCTGGGTGCACAAAGTTGCACATACATCTAGAATTTGTTTGTAGTGACAAGAGGTCCTGTACTGCCCATATTCTCTCTCTCTCCCTCCCTTCCTCCCTCCGTCCCTCCCTCCGTCCCTCCCTCCCTCTCTCCCTCTCTCTCTTTCCTTGCAAATAAATAAAAAAATTTAAAAAGAAAAAGAGCTGGGTATGATGATAAACACCTATAATCCCATAATTCAGGAGGATCGTCATGAGTTTGAGGCCAGCCTGAGACTATCTACATAGTGAATTCCAGGTCAGCCTGGGCTAGAGCGAGACCCTACCTCAAAAAGCAAACAACAACAAAAACAAGAAAGGTTGTAGCATGGTTTCTAGCTAAGCTGGCTGCTCCCGGACATGTGTCACAATCCCTGACATTTTTTGAGCATTCAACTATCTGACCCCTGTGCAAGGACATTTTCTATCACATGTCATGTCATCCTCAAACCCAATATATAGTAATAGTCCTATATCCATTTGACAGATGAAACTGAGGTGTAGAGAAGGGAGGAAAGCAGCTCAACCCACACAGTGACAGCCTACATGGAAATGCAGATTTGACTCCAAAGTCAATATTTTCACTGTTCTGCCAATGGTGTCTTGAACATTAGACTAATGAGGGTAAAATTGCAAAAATTGCCAGATGTGGTGGCACACACCTTTAATCCCAGCACTGGAGAGGCAGAGGTAGGAGGTCAGCACTTGGTGACCTGGAATTCATTATGTAATCTCAAGGTGGCCTAAAAAATCACTGCTATCCACCTACCCTTGGTCTCCTGACTACTGGGATCAAAGGTGTGCACCACTACTCCCAGCATGTCTCCCCTTTTAAAAACAATATCTTATTTATTTAAGAATGAGAAAGGGGCAGACAGAGAGTAGGTATGGGTGTGCCGGGGTCTTTACCACTGCAAATGAACTCCAGACACATGGGCAACTTTGTGTAATTGCCTTTATGTGGGTACTGGAAATCGAATCCAGGGCTATCAGGCTTTACAAGCAAGTGCCTTTAACCACTGAGCAATCTGTCCATCCTTGCCTGACCTTTTTTTTTTTTTTTTTAGTTTTTTTGAGGCAGGGTCTTACTCTAGCTCAGGCTGACCTGGAACTCACTCTGTAGTCCCAGGCTGGCCTTGAAATCGCAGGGATCTTTCTGTGATCCTCAAGTTTTTAAGTGTAATAAATTTGTTGAGGGTTTCAAACATGCAAGGTGCCATAATTCTGGGGGAGATGTGTGTGTATATATATGCATGTTTGCATTTGTATATGAGTGTTGGTAAATGTGCGTGCATTAGTGGTCACGTGCATATGGAAGCCAATGCTGTTTGCCTTCCATAATCTCTGTCTGCCTTATTACTTGAGACAGGGTTTTGCTAAACCTAGAGTTCACTGTTCTGGGATTCCCTGCCTCTATCCCCCCAGTGCTGGGATGATAGGAGTGCACCTCCACTCCTGGCAGCATTTTCCAAGGGTACTGGGGATCTGACCTGAGGTCCTCAGGCCCAGTGAGTATCCCTATCCTCTGGGGGGATACTTAAACATGGGAGAACTAAGATGGCTGTATTACAGGCCACAGTGTGTGGTGGGCATGGCGGAGAGGAGAGCTTCAGATACAATTTTGTAGAACCAGAAGAAATGACGGAAACAAGTAGCATCGGATATTTTGGCAGGTAGAGATAATGGAAAGGACATTCTAGACGTTTCCAAAGCTGTGGTATCATGGAAGGCATTGGCCTGTGAAAGGCATAATGTGTCTAGAGAAAAGAGAGTCACATGGGGGGAAGAGAACGGTTATAAAATTGAACCTGATCAGACAGGCTGACAAGATGGAAGGGGTTGGGCTAAGGGGCCTCGTAGTCCTGATAAGGAGTGTGGACTTGTTTTACAGGGCTACACAGAGTCCATTAAAATCCAGAGTTTAGCAAAGCCTACCAGGTTCTCTAAAACCTGCCCCACCACCCTCATTCCTTCCCCCTTCTCATCTCCTCCCATTTCCCCTTCATTTCCCCTGCCACCCACCCATATCTGCCCCAATGCTGTAAGAATGCGCACGTCTCACCAGTCATCACTTCACAGTTTCCCCAAATATCTACACAGCACACTCCTTTGTTTCCTTCAGGTCTTTCGTAAAATAACACTAAATTAATGCTAAATTAAATTAACCCTAAAATTAGAGTCTCCCGTGTTTCCTATGCCAAACAGCATCCCTTTGCTCTGTGTTACATTTTAATGCGCGTGTGTACGTGTATACATGTGTATGTGCGTTGATGTGGAAGCTGGAGGACAACCGTCAGTATTGTTTTTCAGGAAACCCATCCACTTTTTATGTATTTGCCTAGGGAGAGGAGAGAGAGAGAGGGAGAGAGAGAGAGAGAATATGCTTACCCAGGGCCTCTTGCGGCTGCAACAAACTCCAGATGCACTGCCACTTTGTGCCTCTGGCTTTCCATGGGTGCTGGGGAGTCAAACCTGGGCTGGCGTGCTTTGCAAGCAAGCACCTTTAATGGCTGAGCCATCTCCCCAACGCATCCATTTTTTCTTTTGAGACAGGGTCTCTCATTAGCCTGGAGCTCACCATCAGGCTATACTGGTAGCCAGTGAGACCCAGAGATCCCCTGTCTCTGGTTTACAAGTGCCACTAGGTCTGACATTTCTACAGGTTTGAACTCAGGTCCTGAGGATCTGAACCCCAGTTGTCAGGCATGCCTAGCAAGCACTCTTAACCACTGAGGAAATTCCCTGGGTCCCTTTGATTAAGGCATTTAAGGCATTCCTATTTTATTACAGTATTGAAAAGCTGACTAAAACAGTTGCAAAGTGGTGACAAGATTTCTAGACATTCTTTTTTTCCCCAGCACCATTTACCTCAGGGGAAGAAAACAGCATTTTGGAAGTTGATCTGGCACAGTGTTTGCAATTCACTCGTTTCTATGGTCCAAGTTACATCCTCCTTGATTCTCAACTCAGTCACGGTGACCACTGGGGGAGTCACATTGTACTGATTGACTAAGCCAGCCAGTGTCCCCCTCTACAGCTGAGCTGAGGGCCTGAGGTGAGTGCTACCACAAACCCGTGTAGTTGAGCATGACCAAGAGACATATGTCTCTAAGGCCAGGTT
Organism: Zapus hudsonius; assembly: GCA_004024765.1. NCBI lineage: Eukaryota > Metazoa > Chordata > Mammalia > Rodentia > Dipodidae > Zapus > Zapus hudsonius. The sequence continues at coordinate 14,096 of PVHP010029724.1, forward strand.
TGGAGGGAGAAGGAGAACGTGAAAGTTAGGGAGGCAGCAAACACAAGATGGAGCTTCAGGCTTTTCTCTTATAGATTGTTGGTCTCTCATCCTAAGACTGTTGGCAGACCTCAAGAGTGTGGACTGGTTTTTAGTTTCAGATGGGCTATATTCTGTGTGTGTGTGTGCCTGTGTGTTGTATTTCAGGAACTGGAAGTGTTGCTAATCACTCCCCACAAAATCCCTACTTTGTCTCACTTCTTTCTCAGCAGGTGACCACAGTTTACACAGAAAATAGAAGTGATATCTAACCAATTTTTTCCACCTGCCCATCTGATTCACTAGATATGGTAGTTTGAATGTATATCACCATAGACCTGGGTGTTTTATTAAAATTGAGTTAACAGCTTCCGCCCCTAGCAGATTCCCGCTACAGGGTGGGGGATGTTACTGTGTGTGGGTGAGAGGGGTGGGAAACTGAATTCCAGCCTAAAGGTGTGCAGAGAAGTTTTGAGCTCTGGCTGTGCTTACTTGTGGTATTGGCTGCTTGGTAGTGTCTCTCTGCTTGGATTTATGAATGGGAGCCAGCGTCTTCCACCATTTGATGGAACTTCCCCTGGATCTGTAAGCTTGAAATCAATCCCTTCTTCCTATAAATTGTGCCTGGTTTAGATGTTCTTCCCAGTCACACTGAAGCTGACTACAACACTAATGTATTTGTAACAGGAAATCTGGGGTTCTCAGAAAGTTGGAGTTCCCAACTAATTCTAATGCACCTTAAAATTTAAGAGTACCTGGATTCTTGTTTTATAAAATTAAAGAATTAACATTATAGACCACCAGAGGATAGAGTGGGAGGTTTTATTTCAAAAAGAAAGGAGAAGTGACAAAGATTTCCAGCCACAAGTGAGGAGAGAGCACATGGGGGAGGTTTTAACCACATGCTATGAAATCTGTGCTGGCCAGCCAAGCAAGAGGAAGAAGGGAGGATATAAGAGGGCTCCCATCATGAGAAAGAAAGGTTCTTGGAAAGAACCCCTAGCCACCCTCACCACAGCTCCCAGGGCTGTGGTAAGGGGGCCTTACCTAGGCCTGGAGATTCAGATGTTTCTCTGCTGGGCAGCCATGAGAGGGAAAAATGGATGAGCCCTTCCTTCTTCAGGTAACTGTATCCTCAGGCCCAGGGGAGCCAGAGAGACAGCTGGTTGGTCTATCTTTGACCAATCAGTTTCAAGACTAGGTTTGAGCTCTAATAAGGGACACCTCCCACTCAAGGGGAGGGGTCAGGTAAGGCAAGAGATAAGTGGAGCCTGCCTGCAAGCACAAGTCCAAGGACACTCCTGGTCACCTTTGGGTCCCTGTCACCCTAGCCTGTCATGTGTGCATTCTTCCTTCTTCCTGTCTAATCTTGATGTTGGAGTTGACAAATTACCACTGGTGAGAATTCCACGTTTTTGTAAATAAAATTTCATTGAAAGTCATTGTGCCCATTTATTGACATATTAACCACAGCTACTTTTGTGATTTAATGCAAAGGCGAGTTCTTAGAAGAGAGATTGAATGGCCCACAATGTGGAACATACTATCTGGCCTAAAAGACAGTTTCCTCATCCCTGTTTTACAAGATGAGGTGATCCCACATGAGAAGGGTTAATCTCCTTTTTGATCCTGACCTCCTCGATTTCCTCAGATCCTTCAGGCTTTTATTCTTCCCTCTGCTTCTAATTCTATTGGCCATCTTTCCTTCAATCTGCCATGGTGTTCAAAGATGCCAGCTGCGGTAGTTTGAATAGATGTCCCCCAATAGAATCAATGGTTTATTAAAATTGTTAATTATCTCGAGGCTTCTGGCTGAAGGAAGCGTCACTTTGGCCTGGCCTCCTGGGGTCATGACACGCTTTCTAAATTGGATGGAAAATTCTAGGGATACATATGCAAAACAGCAGTAGGAACCTGGTCTGGCAATTCTGCCATTTTGTGAGTTACAGTGTCACAGTGTGCTTGCTTGAGGTGCTGGTGGTGGGTTTCTCTTTCTGCTTGCTTCTGTGAAAGGGAGCCAGCCTTTTCCTTCATTTTTTGGAACTTTCCCTGATGTATTAGTTTAATAAATACTTTTCTCCCCCAAATTGTGCCTGGTTTGGAGATTCATCCCAGGGGTGTATGTCTGACTACGACACAAGCTTTCAACAAAGCAAAGATAAATGAAACAAAACATTCCCTGGATTCCTCACTCTCAGGACATTGCCTTATCTTCCCTTCTCATGGAGGTGTCTTAGTAGTGTCTGTGGCTTTCACCATCATGTCCAGTCACTTAGCAGTGTCCAGTCTCATTTCTATTTACCACTGAGCATTAGCCAGCTAAACAGTGAAATAAAGCAGCTTAGTTCATAAGTAATTTAGCTCATGTAAATATTTGTTGGGGAAGCACTTTGTGTCACATGTAGTACTACTGTGGGCTCCACGAACACAGCAATGAAAAAATAGGAAACATTCTTTTTTTATTTTATAATTTTTGTTATTTATTTGAGTGACAGAAAGTACAGGCATGCCAGGGCCTCCTGCCATTGCAAACAAACTCCAGACACATGAATCACTTTGTGTATATAGCTTTATATGGCTACTGGGGAATTGAACTTGGGCTGGGAAGCTTTGCAAACATGCACCTTAAGACACTGAGCCATCTTCACAATTCCAAAAATCTTAAAAGAATGTAGGAGTCCATAAGACAGAAAGGCAGCCAGGAGATACAGTGTCATGGAAGCAAGTGACCAGGGCAACTGGAGGAGGAGGAGGAGGAGAAAGAAGAGGAGGAGGAGGAGGAGGAGGAGGCAAATGCCGCATTCATCATTGGTAATTAGTCAAATAAAATGAAGACTGAGAACTGGCCATTACATTGAGCACCATGGGGGTCCCTGGGGACCACCACTGGAAGAGCCTCGGTGGAATGAGGTACAGAAGTCCCAATGGAGTGTGTTGAAGAGCAGATAAGATGAGAAGGCATTTCCAGGGAAGACAGAAAAATTTTGAGCAGAGAAACCATATTTTATCTGATAAATCCAAAGACACTTATTTTCATTTTTCTTTCTTCCTCCTTCCCTGCCTCCCTCCCTTCATTCCCCTCTCTCTCTCTCTCTCTCTCTCTCTCTCTCTCTCTCTCTCTCTCTCTCTCTCTCTTCTCTCTCTGCCTCCAGACACATGGAAGCACGGGGAAGTGGTGCATGCAAAGAGAGCAGGAAAACGCTGTGTTACTTTCTCATACTTTTTCTCAGGCTTCTCTTCCATTTGGAAGCTCTGCTTTACTTCCTTCACACACTTCCTCATACCTCTCTTCCCAGCTCCAGACTCTTAGAATAAACTGGTAATGGTAAGTCAATACTTTGTTGAGTTCTATGAGCTGTTCTAGCAAACTCCTAGACAGGAGGAAGTTGTATAAACACCCCTGATTTCTAGCTGGCTAAGAACAGGCGACAACCTGGGACTTGTGACTGGTGTCTGAAGCCGAACAGTCTGTGGTAGTAAGAACTTGACCTGTGGGCTTTGATAACTCCAGGCAGACGGTTCCTCATTCAGTTGAATTGTAGGACACCTTGTTAGTGTGAGCAGAGAGCTGCTTGGTGTCGGAAAGTTCTACATTTGTCTGGGATGTCCTGTAGGGAAACAGGAAGGACTACTAGAACATAAAATTCTTTTAGAAACAGGCTCCCCCCCCCATCAATTTGAGGAAATTAGTATACTATGAACATTGCCGGATATGAGGATGAGAGCAAAAGTTTGAGTTCATGACAGGAATATTTTGTATGTGTGATATGTAATCACATAAAGTCTGGGAAATTATTAATTAAACAGTAATGCCCAGGGCTTTTAAGTGATTTTACTTTTAGAATGCTTCACTAATGTCAATTATTCTTTTGTTGTGGGGGGAGGGGGCTCGAGGTAGGGTCTTGCTCTAGCCCAGGCTGACCTGGAATTCACTATGTAGTCTCAGGGTGGCCTCAAAATCACAGCGACCCTTCAACCTCTGCCTCCCGAGTGCTGGGACTAAAGGCGTGTGCCACCAAGCCCAGCTAGAAATGAGTATTTCTCAATGTAGAATATTCAGTTGCTATTAAAATAGGAGACTTGGGGCTGGGGATGTTTCTCAGTGGGTAGAGTGCCTGCCTACCATGCATGGAGCCTGGATTTAACTCCCAGCAACACATAAAGGAGGCATTGTGACACACACCTGGTATCCTAGACCTCAGGAGGTGGAGGCAGGAGGATCAGAAGTTCAAGGTCATCCCCAACTATATAGCAAGTTCAAGGCCAGTCTGCAACTCTGTTCCAAAAAAAAAAAAGGAGATTTCTATATAAGTATACAAAAAAGTATATAAAGAATGCTGTATGTATTATTTATTTATTTATTTTGTGTGTGTGTTCATGTGGGCACATGTATGTCGGTCAGAGGACAACTCTCAGGCCGGTCTTCTCCTTCCACCCCATATGAGGTGTGTTCACCCTTACATCTGTGAACTTCTGGGAAATTCTCCTGTCTCCACTTCTCTTTTGGCCGTAGGCATGCTGGGATGACAGAAAGCTCTCCATGGCTTGGCTTGGCTTGTACATGGAGCCTGGGGATCTGAATCGAGAGTTGCTTGTCAAGCACTTGATCCCTTGAATCATGCCCCCTGCTTGTGTGCCTCTCTTTAATGTGGCTAAAGACACTTTCTTCTCTTTACTTCTGTACAACCTGAAAATGTCTTAATTCTAAAGTAATCACACACTAAAGCACCCAGAGTAGAGCTCTGATCATTTACTGTTTCTGTGTCTGTTTTAGTGACTTCGACAGTGTAACCAGCTGTCTAGACTCTAGCTCCCTTCTCCGCCATGATGGAGCCCACTCTCGAACACATTTTCCCAGGTGACTCAACCTTTCCTAACACTGTGACTACTTCTGACCACAGTGTGTCCACCTATAAATCTTCCTCCTCCAGAATTCTCCAGCTTCTTTCTTCTTCTGGCTGCTCTTGGCACGCATTTTGTCATAGCAAGGAGAAACTGATAGATCTGATCTACAACCTGCCACTCAAAGGATGTGTCTGTGCCACCATACTGAAGCACAGACAGGCCTTTACTGTGCCTCCCACCTGCGAATTCCTTTTCAGGTGCATTTTTCACTGCCAGGCTTTGCTGAGTAGCAAGAGGTACTGAAAAGTTTACTTGGAACTCAGAGTTCACAGTAGGTTTTCTTTTGGCCTCTAGAATTATCTTATTACCCACAAACACTCACAGAAAAGATGTGTGTGTGTGTGTGTGTGTGTGTGTGTGTGTGTGTGTGTGTGTGTGTGTGGAGAGAGAGAGAGACAGAGAGACAGAGAGAGTGCCAAACAAAACTGGGGGCTGAATACCAGCTGTTGCAGTTACCATCTCATTGCTGAGACAAAACACCCAACCAGAAGCAGCCTGTTCGAGGAAAGGATTTATTTTGTCTCACGGTCTCGAGGACTTGCTTTATCATGGTGATGAAAGCATGGCAAAGAAGACAGCTAGGCATTATATCTTGTCACACAAGCTTGGAGGAAGCAGCAAGAGTGAGCTAGCTCTGAACATCCAATAATAAGCCTCAAGACTAGCCCCTGCAGGACACCTCCTCTAGCAAGGCTTCGTCTCCCAGAGGCTCCACAACCTTCTTGAATTGCAACCAGTTGGGGTCTAAGTATTCCAAACAGATGATTTCGTGGGGGCACTTAGCACTGAAACTACAACACCATCTCATAAGTATAGGTTTGGACCTCTATCCTATCAATCATTGGGCATTTATATGCAGACCCTTCCACAGTATTCTTGCTTTTAAAAATTAATTAAACTCTTCTCATTGTTTACTATGCACCACACTAGAAACTAGCCACTTTCTTATGTGATTTTTCCCTTTTAAGAAACATTCTGTCAGACATGGTGGCTCATGCCTTTAACCCCAGCACTCAGGAGGCAGAGGTAGGAGGATTGCCGTGAGTTCGAGGCCAGCCTGAGACTACAGAGTGAATTCCAGGTCAGCCTGGGCTAGAGTGAAACCCTACCTCAAAAAAAAAGGGGGGGGGCTGGAGAGATGGCTCAGCAGTTAAGGCACTTGCCTCCAGTGCCTAAGGCCCTGGGTTCAATTCCCCAGGACCCACATAAGCCAGACCCACAAAGTGGTGGTCCTGGTGCGCTCACGCACGCACACACACACACACACACACACACACACACACACACACTCTCTCTTTCTGCTTGAAAATGAATAAATAAAATATTTAAAAAATTAAAAAAGAAAAAGAAAGAAAGAGAAAGAAAGAAAGAAGGAAAGAAAGAAAGAAACATTCTGTGACTACTATCGTTTGAAGCATCAGGGACTGGATTCCTTTTTTTTTTTTTTTTTTTTTTAAATTATAAGGTCATTTACAATCTGACTCTTGTCGCCTCTAGCCTCAACCCTACTTTTGTGGTCTAACCCCAGGAAGCTATGTTCTGGCCAAGCTGCCCCAACATTCAGAGCTGGGGAAGAGTGAGTAAGGCAAAGCACGAGAAACAGGTTGATATCAGGAGAACTTCACAGGCCTGCGAAGGGACGAGCTGACTAAAGTAAGACACCTCTCTCCCCAGCTTTGGAGGACCCAGCAGTGAAGGACTCCAGTTGTCCTTGGATCCTACCAACAGATCCCAACACAAGCATACGTTGTTGTTATTGCAGAGATCTAGGGGAAGAGATACCGTTTGCCTCGAGAGAAAAGTAGGAGTCAGGATGTATGATGAAGGCAGAGCAGGCAGGTCATTTGGAGTGTCTGGCGTGGGGAGATAAGATGACTCTTGGAGTTGTCTTGAGCAACTGAGTGGAGAGCAGTGTGTAAGGACGTGGAGAGTCCTGGAGGAGGAGAGACGCGCAGGCAGATAAGCTCTCTCCAGGAGCAGTTAAAGTTAGGAAAGGGTTGAGTCAGCTTGGTAAACAGGAGTCTTGTCAGATGTTCTCTCTGGGAAGCTCTGGTGTCGCAAGAGATAGGAATATTGAAGATGCTGATGCCCATGAGGAGGAGGGCTAGAGTGCAGTGTAGAGGGCTAGCCTAGCTTGCACAAGGCCTCGGGCTCAATCCCCAGAAATGCAAGCAAAAAAGGAAAACAAAGCAAACAAGCACTCCCCCACCCACAAAATGATGTTGCAAGAAGTAAAATCACTTTGCGAGGAATGGTATGAGGGTTAGTGATAAATTGATGTCCCTCCGGGTAATCCAACTTGTCCAACAATTGAGGAGCATCACAGAAGGTTTCACAATACCGAGAAAGGGCATGTGACATAAGAATTATGTCTTCACACTGGTTCCTGTCAGCTCTCTGAACAGAAGGCTAGTGCTAGGATTGACTGTTTCTTTGGGGACTCCAGGACACGTGGTAATCAGTATAGCCACTCTGCATTAATATATAATGTTAATATAAGGCCCATTGACTTGCCCACTTTAGTTGAGTAATTATTTCACTCAGGCTGATTAACCTATTATTTCTAAGAAATTTTTAATGGGTGGAGCTGAGATCTGAACATATACTAGCCATGCTATCACTGAACTATCTTCCTAGACCTATTTTTAAAAAGTTTTTAAAAATGTTCTTAGAACTCAGTTACTTATACATCTCGGATTACTTTTGTTAGCTAATTTAAATATATGTATATATCTTTTAAATATTAGATATTTTTGTTTATTTATTTGCAAGCTGAGAGAGATAGAAGAGAAACAGACAGAGAGAATGGGCGCACCAGGGCCTCTAGCTGCTGCAAATGGACACCAGATATATGTGCCACTTTGTGCATCTGGTTTTCCGTGGGTACTGGGGAATGGAACGCTGGTCATTAGGTTCTGTAGTCAAGCACTGAATCCCTGAACCATCTTTCCAGCCCTAATTTAAATACTTAAAAATTATTTATTTGCAGAGAGAGAGAGAGAGAGAGAGAGAGAGAGAGAGGAGATAGGAAGAGGCAGACAGAGAGAATGGGCATGCCAGAGCCTCTACAAATGGACAGATTCCAGATGCATGAGCCACTTTATGCATCTGGTTTTTCATGGGTACTGGGGAATTGAACTCTGGTAGTTAGGTTTTGCAGGCAAGTGCCTTAACCATGGAACCACATC
>PVHP010029725.1:0-22194 GCA_004024765.1 Zapus hudsonius
CCCCTCCCCATCCCCAATCAGCTGGATATCCTCTTCCATGGGTCGTCTGGATCAGTCCTTGTGGCAGGGGACCCTGGATAGCCTAGTGCTCAGCCCATGTTATTTTTTTGAGACAGGATCTTCACTGAACCTGCAACACCGATTTGGCTAGACTAACTAACCAGTAATTCCCAGGGGTCCTCCTGTCTCTGCTTCCCCAGTGCTGGGATCACAGTCATGTCCCTCCATCCCCAGCTCTTTGTGACTGCCGGGGATCCAAACTCAGGTCCAAACTTTACCCACTGGGCCCTATTGTTTCATCTGCTTATGAACCATTAATCACCATTATCATTCATTTTTAAACTATTTTCATTTATTTATTTGCAAGCAGAGAGAGATACAGAGAAGAGAGACAGACACACAGAGAGAATGGGCGCACCAGGGCCTCCAGCCATTGCAAACCTATCATATCATATCTGATACATGAATCATATCTGATAAATGAACTTTACAGTGTTATTGCATTTGTACTTTTAGTGACACCCTAAGTATAATCTTTTTTGAGTCTCATTCAGTGGAGGAGTCACTTGTTTACAAATGAAGTCACTAGTGGTTTGAATATAAATGGCCCCATAACCTCAGATATTTAAAAAAAATCATTTTATTTATTTGAGAGAGACAGAAAGAGAGAGAGAGAGAGAGAGAGAGAGAGATTGAGAGAGAGAGAGCGCGCACCAGGGCCTTTAGCCACTGCAAACGACCTCCAGATGCATGTGCTACTGTGCATCTGGCTTTACATGGGTCCTGGGGAATAGAATCCAGGTCATTCGGCTTTGTAGGCAAGTGCCTTAGGGCTGAGCCATCCCTCCAGCTGCAGCCTCAGGTAGATTTGATTAAGCTTCCTATTTATCTCCAGTAGGTGGAGCTCTGTAGGAGGAGGTGTGTCACTAGAGGTTGATCTGGAGTCAGGTCTTCTAGGGGTACAGAGAACCAACTTGAGCTCTGGCTGTGGGCTCTCTCTCTCTCTCTCTCTCTCTCTCTCTCTCTCTCTCTCTCTCTCTCTCTCTCTCTCTCTCTCTCTCTCTCTCTCTGCTGTGGATGATGATGAAGTCAGCCAGCTTCCTCCACCATGAAGAAGCTTCCCCTGGAATCTGTAAACCTGGAATAAGCCCTTTCCTCCCATAAACTGCTTCCAGGTGGGTGTTTGTTCTGGCAACAGTCACTGAAGCACATTAAAACTTACTCAGCAAAGACGTGAAATTAATCCTAATGCTGTCAATTTGTGAAAATGTTTGATCCAGAATCTAACTGCCACTCATGCTTGTGTGTGTGTGATGTATGGTGTATGCATGTGTGTGTGTGTGTGTGTTTGTGTGTGTGTTTGTGTGTGTGTGTGTGTGTGTGCCCCATGCTCATCTGTGTGGAGGCCAGGGAGAGCACTGGTAACCTTCTCGTATCACCCACCCACGACTTTCCTTGAGGCAGGGTCTCTCCCTCAAGCTGACAAAGCTTTCAGCCTAAACCTCAGCAGTTCTCAAGTCTCCGTTCCATGGTGCCACCCCACCCCCACAAAGTGGGATTACAGATATGTGTGGCCACGCTCAGCTTTTTTAAAAAGTATTTTATTTATTTGAGTGTAGGGGGAGGAGGGGCACTGATGCTGCAAACAAATGCCAGAGGCTTGTACCACCTTTTGTGCCCAGCCTACATGGGTGGCTTGGGAATTAAACCTGGGCTGACAGGCTTTGTAAGCAAGTGCCTTTAACTGCTGAGCCATCTCTCCAGCCCTCATGTAGACAACACTTGCTTGCTGCCTCCCCTCAACATAACCTTCCCCTGAATTCTCCAGAGGCTCCTCAAGGGTTTATGCAGACAGTAGGTGCTCTAGGAATACCCACTGAGTTATGTTGGGTCACCCGCTGAGCTGGTCACAGGTTCAGGCTCCCAGCCTGACCCCGGCTCTCAACTATTGCATTAGATTTTATTTAAAAAGCAGCTGAGAAGAATCAATCATATTCTGGTGCCAGAAGGAACCCACAGGAATTGATGAGAAATGCAACATAAATTCCTGAACACTTTAAGCCTTTATTCTCCTCTATCTTAATTCAGGCCCATCTGGGGTAACTAACTAAGACAAAGTTGCCCATGTCTGACAGTAAACCTTCAAACACCCTTAATACTCCCCCCCAAAAAATAATAAACCAAAGTTAAAGCAAGATGACATCACACACCATGTGACTGAAGTCCACAACATGCACTGAAATGATAAGCACGCAGTTGAAGCCATTTCTTAAATAAGTCATTCAAAATCCCAGAGGTGTCTGTGAGGAATGCAACCTTCGTTTTCTAAGTAAATTGTGAAACATTTTGGAACTAAGCATTGGCTTCCAAACCTTGTTGAAATGGGCAGGAAGGACTACAGATGTTTCCAAGCAAATTATACTAGTGAGCTTGTCAAAATTTGGAAAAGGATGGCTTCCCCCATCTGGGTCATGGGAGGACTCAACACCCTACAGGGCTCAATGCAACTCGACAGAGCCTTGTGCAGGGTGTGGGGAAAATTGTTGTCATTTGTTAAAAAGCAGAGATGTAACTTCTGTTACTTATTTACTCACTAAAAATCTTCAAACTTCTGTCTCAAGTTCACATCTATCCTCAGCTCGGAAATCAAAACCCAGGGAGATGATCAAAGCTGTCAGCACTGTATATAGAGCAGCCTACCGGTGGGGACAAATGATACATGTGTGTGGAACTTCAGAACTGTAATTGTTTTCTGTTGGAGTTCACGGTATTGTCAACAAGGTTTTTCCTCCTTTCTATTTTGGGGTTGTTTGGTCTTAAAGAAAATATATTTTTATTTATTTATTTGTGAGCAGAGAGAGAGAGAGAGAGAGAGAGAGAGAGAGAGAGAGAGAGAGAGAGAGAGAGAGAGAATGGCATGCCAGGGCTTTAAGGCACTGCAAACAAATTCCAGATGCATGTGCCACTCTTCACATGGGTACTGGGGAGTTGAACCTAGCCAGACTAACAGTCTTTGCAAGCAAGTGCTTTTTGTTTATTTTTTTTTTTCAATTTCAGGTCTCTCTTTAACCCAGGCTGATCTGCAATTCACTCTGTAGTCTCAGGCTGGCCTCGAACTCACAGTGATCCTCCTACTTCAGCCTCCTGGGTGCCAGGATTAAAGGAGTGTGCCACCAGGCCTGATCTATTTATTTATTTATTTATTTATTTATTTATTTATTTACTTATTTCAGTGCTGGGAATAAAACCCAGGGCTCATGAATGCTAGGCAAGTATTCTGCAACAAGCTACACTCTCAGCATCTGATTGTCAAATGTTGTATGTATGGCATTCCTGTGGCCATGCTCTTACTGTCCCTTTTTTGTCATTATGCTTTCATATTGACTGCTTTGGAAATTGTACTATTCGCCCTGCCTTCTATGAGGGGCACTGGGAAGGTTGTCTGAGCCTCACCTGAGATCTCAGGTTCTCAGGTGTCCCTGTACCAGCTGTACGAGGTGATGCACGAGGTAGGTCCCGTGTCCTCAAGGGGAGAGGAAGGATGTGGAGGGTCAAAGATCACGGGACAGAGAACTCCATCTAAGCAGCTATTGGGAGAGGACGTCACCCATGCTTGATGGAGACTTCTCGATGTCATGGCTACTTTGGGGTCTCCATGTTCCTGTAGGTACCCCCTCACGCATGCTCTGTGGGGGAGCCTGATAAACTCTTAGGTTCATCGACATTGAATTTTGGTGCAATTGTGCTTTGGTCTCTCATCTGTGCCCTTGTCTGGGGGTGAATAGATGTATGGACATTAGCATTTTCCCAGGGAAAAATTTTCATGCAACACCACAATGTACACAAATGAAGTTTAATTAAAAATTACTATACAGGGCTGGAGAGATGGCTAAATGCTCAAGGCACTTGTCTACAAAGCCTAATGACCTGAGTTTGATTCCCCAGTGCCCACGTAAAGCCAGGTGCACAAAGTGGCACATGCATTTGGAGTTCATTTGCAGTGGCTGGAGGCCCTGGCATGCCCATTCTCTCTGTCTGTCTCTCTCTTTTCTCTCTGCTTGCAAATAAATAAATGAAATGAAATGAAATGAAAATAATTAGTAGACAGGGCTGGAAAGATGACCCCTGCTTGCAATGGCACTTGATTTCCCAGTACTCATGTAAAGCCAGATGCACAAAGTGGTGCATGCATCTGGAGTTTCTTTGCAGTGGTAATAGGCGCTCTCTCTCTCTCCTTGCAAATAAACCTCTCCCTATAGCTGTTTAAATGGAGCTTTCTATCCCTTAACACTGATCAGAGTCTGCCTCTCAACAATTTTTTTCTGCCCTATATAACCTGAGTGAGTGGCCTGTCACCCAGTACCCCCCACATCTGCTAGATCCCACCTACCACCTCTACCTCCACCTCCCTTACCTCTCCATTGATGTGCACACACACACACACACACACACACACACACACACACACACACACACACACACACACACACAGCTTGCCCACAACTGCTTTTAAGTTTGATCCAGTCCCCACCCCTCCATTGCACCTGTTAGGGTGGGACTTACACCTGGATTTTTGCCTTGGTGTTTTCTAGCATTTTAACTCCAGACCCACACACCTGGCGGATGTTCAACAGGTGCCTGAACAATGAGCTCACTTCCACCTTCAGAATCTCTCCGCCACACGGACCAGCGTTCTCAAGTCAGCCAATCTAAGCAGCCACCTTTTCCTCTTCTAACTAAAGACTACTACATTACCTGTGAACACTCACCCCGGGGCCCAGGCTTTGCCGATGCATCTGTTAGAGCTACATGGATCTGGCATACTGAGCCATGTTCCTTCTCTGGTTCTCGGGGAGTCCGTGTGGACGCCTTATTTAGATGTATACCTACCTCTCCAAGTGCGTTTCATTCATCACCTTTTCCTGTTCCTACAAAGAATCATTTCTGCAGCTCTCATCTTAGACCATTTGCCCATTGGAATTTAGGAGTTTTGATCCCAAACAGGCTATCTGTGCCTCAATGCTGAGCCATCTCCCTACAGCCCTGGAATCAAGAACCACGATTATCATTTTGAATCTGCTACTTCATGCTGTGTTTCTGAGGTTGGATTTTTCATTTATGAGACTACTGCTAATAACTATTAATGGTATTAGTCATAATGATAATTTAATCATAAGGGCGAGTGTAAGAAATTAGCATGATGCACATGGTAGGCAGTCAAAAATGTTGTTTTAATTATCATTAGTATTATTAATTAGCCTTTTGTATACTGAAAACACCACAAATACCACTTCTCTCTCTGGTCCTCCTTTCCTGCCTTTTGCAAATACATGGATGCTTCTAGAATGTGTAGCGGGCTAGGCAACAGTTGGTAGAAGAGCGATAGCTAGCTCGCTGGTGATTGCTTTGAACATCACTCAGTGTGGGATCACAATCAATGTCCATTGCCAGCTCAGTTGAGGAAGTCAGGAGACAGACCAGGAATGTTATCTTCAAGAACTATGTGGGAGTCAAGCGTGGTGGTGTACTCCTGTAGCCCCAGGGCTTGGGAAGCAGAGACAGGAAGATCAGGAGTTCAAGGACATCCTTGGCTACCTGGAAAGTATGAGGTTAGCCTGAGCTACATGAGACCCTGCTTCAAAAAAAAAAAAAAAAAAAAAAAAAAAGCCGGGCACGGTGGCGCATGCCTTTAATCCCAGCACTCAGGAGGCAGAGGTAGGAGGATGGCCCTGAGTTTGAGGCCACCCTGAGACTACACAGTGAATTCCAGGTCAGCCTGGCTAGAGCGAGACCCTACCTCGAAAAACCAAAAAAAAAGGAAAATCCTTGTGTAGGATGCCAGAGGGCAGGTTGTTTAAGAATGTTTAGGATTGTGGAACTTGGTACATAGGAATTGTATCATTTTATAGAACACCGGGTTCTAGGAATGCTGTGTGATTGTAGAGCCCATGGCAGGACTTTGTTTGGTTCTAGAACATTCGCCTGTACAATGGTATATGACTTTGAATTCTTGGCTTGAATAATGACATGCCATTTTATAAACTTTATGTTTCTGGAAACTATGCCTGAAATAAACTAAATTAGCCCAAAAGAAATACTATTTGGGTCTAGTAACTTGGCTGTCAGAATAGTAACTGAATACTTTCAGAAGTTGTCTTTGTGTGTGTACCGCTGTGTGACTCTGGAAGCCTGAGCTACACAATATTTATTGTGACCCTGCAATCTTGATTTCCATAGGAAGGTTACATGATCTTACAGGTATTTGATCAGAAGAATCATGTCATCTCCCGAGGCCTCACCCCTCCCTGAGGAACTGTTGACAGTTAATGGCTCCTGAGGAAGGGGAGACATATCCTTCAGTGGTGTAGTCACTGGGAAATTGCCCACACTCTGCTAAATACAGCCGCCACCCCCCCCCACATTCATGCTCACACAGGCAATCTTAATCAAACCCAGAGTATCCCATGCACACACACAGAAGTCATGACGGTGGAAGGGGGACTTGTGGGAAAGAAGGGGTTCAGTGGGATTGGGAACAAGAGAGGGTCATGGGGGGTGTTAAATATGATCACAATACATTGTATACATGTATGAAATTGGCAGATAAAGAAAATTTTAAAGACAGATTCATGTGATTTAAAAAAAAACTATTTTCTTTATTTATTTGCAAGGATAGAGAGAAAGAGGGCCTCCAGCTGCTGCAAATGAACTCCAGATACATGCGCCACTTTGTGCATCTGGCTTTATGTGGGCACTGGGGAATTGAACCCCGGGTCGTTAGGCTTTTCAGGCAAGCACCTTAACCGTTGAGCCATCTCTCCAGCCCTCATGTGATGTGAGAAGGTTGATTTATCAGGTTTTGTGATTCTGAATCGTGGCTTAGAAGAATCTTGGTGAAGCTGATATCCTGCCTGAAGGAATATTGTCTAATTCTAGAACCTTGGCCGGTGAAACTTACACGTGAAAAACCCCAGGGCCTGTGGCACAGCACTTCAGACCCGTGGCCAGTAGAAAGCTGGGTGTGTCACACTGTCTGCAGAAAACGGATGCAATCGAGTGAAGTGTGACTGTGAAACCTGTCTGCCAAAGACCACTGTGTCTTCTTTTTGCACGTGTATGTGTGTGTGTGGTATAGAGATGTGTGTATGTATGCTCGCGTGCCTGTGAGCATGTATGTGTGGTATAGAGACGTGTATATGTATGCTCACACATGTGTGTAAGCACATGTGTATGTGTGTGGTATAGAGACATGTATATGTATGCTCACATGTGTGTGTAAGCACATGTGTATGTGTGTGTGATATAGAGACGTATACATATGCTCACACGTGTGTGTAAGCACATGGTGTATGTGGGTAGTATAGAGACGTGTATATGTATGCTCACACATGTGTGTAATCATATGTGTGTGGTTTAGAGACATGTATATGTATGCTCACACGTGTGTGTAAGCACGCGTATGTGTATTGATATAGAGACGTGTATATGTATGCTCAACACATGTGTGTAGGTACGTGTGTGTGCACGTGACATGGGGCATCTTCCTCCCTCAGGCTCCACCCACTTACCTGAGCCCAGGACTCTCTGATTTGCCTAGCCAGCTTGCCCCAGGGGATCCTCTGTCTGCTTCCCGAATCCTGGGATTATGGGTGGCTGGTATTCACGTGGGTGCGGGACCCAAACTTGGGTCCTCATGTGCTCCTGACAAACACTTCATCCACTGAGCCATCTCTCCAGTCCCTGGCTGTCTCGTGACACGGATTCTTTCTGCGTCCTGATACAGATCACTGGCTTGGTAGCTGTGCACACGGCCACCTGAACGAAAGTTTCTCTTTCTCTCCTTGGCTTTGCTTGTGATATACAGGCCTCTCATCTGGTTACTCCAGGCAGTACCGGACGTTCACATCATGCTGGAGTGTTTGTCGTTCTTCAAGCAGGGCCTTGCTCTGCAGCTCAGGCTGGTTTCCATCTCCCAAGCCTCTTTCCTTAAACTCATGCACACTGGGTTAGACGTGTGCCACCACACCTCTAGTCCTGATAAATCCATTGTCAATGAAAATACCATAGATTAAAAAGTGCATTTAAAAAAAGGTGCATTTAAGGGTTAGAGTGATTGATCAGCAGTTAAGGTACTTGCCTATGAAGCCTAATGACCTGGGTTCGATTCCCCAGTACCTATGTAAAGCCAGATGCACAAACTGGTACATGCATCTGGAGTTTGTTTGCAGTGGCTGGAGACCCTTGTGTGCCCATACTACTATCTCTGTGTGTGTGTCTCTCTCTGTCTCTCTCTGTGTGTATCTCTGCTTGCAAATAAAAAAATTTTTTGTTTTGTTTTATTTTGTTTGGGGGGGGGTGAGGTAGGGTCTTCTCTAGCCCAAGCTAACCTGGAATTCACTATGTAGTCTCAAGATGGCCCGAATTCATGGCCATCCTTCTACCTCTAACTCCTGAGTGCTGGGATTAAAGGTGTACACCACCATGCCCAGTTAAATAAAACATTTTTTAAAATGCATTTAATAGCTGGGTGTGGTGGCACATGCCTTTAATCCCAGCATTTGGAAGGCAGAGGTCACCCTGAGACTCCATAGTGAATTCCACGTCAGCCTGGGCGAGAGTAAGACTCTACCTTGAAAAAACAAAACAGAACACAACAAAACGCATTTAAGAAGTGGAGTGTTAATCTTCATTGTTAATTTGACCAGTTTTAGAGTGGCCATGGAAACACACCCCTGGGTAGTAAAATCAGTGAAAAGAGTGACACTAATTTATATTTTTGGAAATCTTTTGGTTATTTGTGTTGGTCAACTCTAACTAGATCCTCCTGCTTTTGAGGTTAATTGATTGTGACCCGTTTTGCTTGTAGTAGATTAAGAAAAGCTGAGTTTGTGTGGATAGTGATTGGGAAAGGAAGCCATGATTTTTAGGGTTTTTTTTTTCTTTTTTTCTTCTGGCTCGAAGAATTGAACGCAGGGCCTCACCCATGCTAAGCACACTCTCTACCACCGAGCTGCAACCCAGGCCTCAGGATGAGTATTTCAGAAGTGTTTAAAGATGTCTGTGGAAGAGATTGGTTTGTGCCCCAAAGCTTGACACGCTTGGGTCACTCGGAAACACTGCTGTCCCGTGGTGTCTGAAAGCACATCCACATGTCGGTCAAACCCACCATGGTCAAATCTGTCAGCGTCACGCTGGAGTGGCTCCTGGTCATGGCTTCCAAACATCATGTATGGATCATTTAGAAAATATTTGGTTCATGGAGTGATGCAGATCTTCCAAATGGTGGCATTTCCCTTAAAAAGAAGCAGCATTCCTGAGCACCGCAGCCCATCACACTGTATTGACAAGTTGTCCGTCCCACATGGCAAATAGTGTCCCCAAATTCGCATTTGCATATGAAACACAGAGGGGAATGGTTGGCAACTTTATTACCAGCTATTTTCTCAGAAGTAGTAGACGCGGTTTATTTTCAAGATAATGTCTGCCAAATACCCAACTTGGAATAACTACCCTAGGCCCTTCAAGTAAAAACAGTGTTCCATGAAAAAAAAAATGTCCTAGATTAGCTCACAATCAGACAATCAGTATGAGGCTCAGATTTCCCTCACAACAACTATGAAAGCCTTGAATACAACGCAACGGCTGGATGCGTTTCTCCCATCCTGTCACGTTGGGACAGAATATTTAAAATGCATTTAATCAATGGTCAACTTTGTGTGTGTGTGTGTGTGTGTGTGGTATGCAGGCCTGTGTGTATGCATGTGTGTATGTGTGGAAGCCGATATGTGTGTTCACATTCTTGTAGAAGTCCATGTTGGGTGTCTACCTTAATCACTTTCCATCTGATTTTTAAAATATTTTTATTTTATTTTATTTTATTTGTGTGTGTGTGTGTGTGTGTGTGAGAGAGAGAGAGAGAGAGAGAGAGAGAGAGAGAGAGAGAGAGAAGATATGCCAGTAACTCTTGCTACTGCAAGTGAACTCCAGATGCACGCACCACTTTGTGCATCTGGTTTTATGCGGGTCTGGGGAATTGAACCCAGGTGGGCAGGCTTTGCAAGCAAGCACTTTGACCCACTGAGCCATCTTCACAGCCCTTACTTTCTGAGACAAGGTCTCTCACTGAACCAAGAGCTCAACAATTCAGCTAGACCAGCTAGCCATCAAGTCACGGGGACCCTCCTACCTCTGCTTCCCCGGCATTGGGACTGCAGGCACGCCCGACTTTTCCATGGTGCTGGAGGTCTGAACTCAGGTCCACATGCCGTCTTCAGAGTTCCTAATCATCTTAATAAATGATTTGTTGTGCTTCTCCAGGGTAAGTGCAGGATAGTGGAAACCACCATCAAGACTGTCGGTACACCTGCCCTGTCCAACTCAGGTGAAGGCGCCCGTGTTCCCCACCTTTGTGAGCACACGCAGGGAGAGAGGTTAATGTCGTAGGTGTTTTATGAAAAGTGACTTTTCAGAGCCCCTGAAAGGTCTCAGGACCCTTCCTTGTTCTGTGGACCACCATTTGGAAATCACTACTCCAACATTTTGTAACTAAGTACCACCTTATGGTTTCAGGGCTGTGATTTTGCACTTGAAAAAGAATCCTTTTGTCACCAAGTGTACAATTTGATTTTTCAAGGACAGAAAGAGATGGTACAGAATGAAGAGCTCATAGTAAGTGATGTCAAAATCTGCTTTAAGACCAGAGGCTTTTATAGATGTTTGGCTGAAGAAAAAGGTGATGGAAGAGTTGTATAGTAATCACTTTTCTCGTTGCCAAAAACAGCTCAGAAAAGAAAGACTGGCGGGCTAGGGAGATGGCCCAGTGGTTAAAGACACTTGCCTATAAAGCCTGCCAGCCTGGATTCAATTCCCCAGTACCCAAGTCCAACCAGATGCACAATGTGGTGCATGCATCTGGAGTTCGCTTGTAGTGGAAAGAGTCTCTGGTGTGCCCATATTCTGCCTCTCTCTTAATAAATGAATGGATGGGTGAATAACCTTTATTTTGGGCTCGTGGTCTGAAAGGATGCGGTCCGCTGGGAGAAGTGAATGACAGCAGGAATGTGTGAAGCTGGTCACACTGCATCCATACTCAGGAAGCAGAGAAAGATGAACGTTGGTGCTCAGCTCTCTTTCTCCCTTTTATTTATTTATTTTTTTTCAGTCAGGGACCCTAGCCCATGGCCTAGTTTTACCTCTCTGGAAATGCCTTCACAGACAAACCCTCAGGTGTGTCTCCTAGGTGATCCTAAGTCCCAGTCAGGTTAATGATCACATAGCACAAGGTAATAATTTGCTGCACTCAAATGAATCCACACCATTCAGCCAGTAACACGCCATCATGCCAAAGGTGATGAGTTTCAGGAAAATATCCCCCTTAGTGAAGCAAGAATCTCTGAGAGCTTTGCTCTAGGCCCTGGATCAGGGTTCCAGTCTAGCTGGACATTGAGCCCTGGCCTCGCGTGTTTCCTTCAGGGTTTCCCCCTCCCCCTGGCTCTCCCAGCTTGTGGTGGTTTTGAATAAATGTCCCCCAAAAGAATTTATTATAATTGTGTTTATTAAATTGTTAATTGTCTCCAGGTTTCTGGTTGGAGGAATTGTCACTTTGGCCTGGCCTCCTGGGGTCATGACACCCTTTCTAAATTGGATGCAAAATTCTAGGGATACATATGCAAAACAGCAGCCGGAACCCCAGGTCTGGCAGTTCTGCATTTTTTTTTTCACGTGTTAGATAAACTTTATTGAGGAGTGAGTTATAGTGCTGCTGGCTATGAGTTCAGTGTTAATACAGGAGCAATATATATTCTACGACATTCTTTAAACAGAAACAAGAATAAAACAAAGTTAACATATTGATTGATTGAGAAGTGTGACCCGAAGCTGTCAAGAACTGCATTGTCCCCAGGAGCAGTGACTCAGATTTATTAACTCAGCATTTGAAGTGACTTTAACGTAAGCATAAGCTCTAGGCCAATTCAATATGTAAATACACACTGATCTGTAAGGAAATCTCTTCAAAGAATCTAATTATTGGTGGTATGTTTCAGCAAACATCTTGTTCTAATCTCTAACTAATTTCTCAACCAGCCAATAGAAAAGTTCTGCATTTTTGTGAGTTACAATGTGCTTGCTTGCTTGAGGTGCTGGTGGTGGGTTTCTCTCTCTGCTTGCTTCTGTGAAAGGGAGCCATTCTTTTTCCTTAACTTCCCCTGGATCTATTAGTTCAATAAATACTGCCAGCGTGGTGGCGCGAGCCTGTAGTCCCAGCTACTCGGGAGGCTGAGGCGGGAGGATCGCCTGAGTCCAGGAGTTCTGGGCAGCAATGCACTATGCAGATCGGGTGTCCACACTAAGTTCGCCATCAATATGGTGACCTCCCGGGAGCGGGGTGCCACCAGGTTGCCTAAGGAGGGGTGAACCGGCCCAGGTCGGAAACGGAGCAGGTCAAAACTCCCGTGCTGATCAGTAGTGGGATCGCGCCTGTGAATAGCCACTGCACTCCAGCCTGGGCAACACAGTGAGACTCTGTCTTAAAAAAAAAATACTTTCCTCCCCAAAATTGTGCCTGGTTTGGAGATTCATCCCAGCGGCGTGTGGCTGTCTACGACACAGCTCCTCAGGCTCATGTGCACATGTTGGAGAGTCTCACTGGATCTCTTTCTCTGGCAACTGTCTCCTCCAGTGCTGTGACTTGCGGACTAGCTGCCTGGCTCTCCTTAGATTCCAGTCCATCTTCTCAACTTGAGAGTCTGCAGGAATCTGTTTGGATTGCTTCCCCCTGCACTGTGGCCTGGAATCTTCCTTGGGGTTAGCAGGCCAGGATGGTCATGGGACTCATTTCATTTGTTGTATCTTAGCAATCAGTGATGTTTGTTTGAGAGGTCATTAGGGTTGGTTAAAAAAATACCCATTTTCCTCATCTTGGCTCAGGGTAGCATCCTGCATTTCGGTCACTGGCAGTTAAGTGAAGCCCTATGACCGATGTGACCAGGAGTGATCAAATGACCAGTTGAGGCGGAAGTTTTAGGAGCAGAACCTCAGGGGTGGAGGGTGTCCCTGGACCTCTTGATTTGTTCATCTTCCCAATGTGACCACAGGAAATCTCTTTTCTCTGCTTCTCCAGCTGAGGATGGCTGAGGCTAGCTTGTTAAGGCTGCCAGGGCTTGGGGTTTGCCCCTAACAGCTCTGGTGACCAGAGTTCATGGTAGAACAAAGGAAACTTCATTGTCAAAGCCATGCAAATCCAAACAGTGTCGAGCTGGTTGGTGGAGACAAGGCAGGAAGGCTGGGGAGGCTTTGCACAGAAATATCTCCCAAGCACCCGCTGAGCCTAGGCTGACACACACGTCAACAATGGCCCTCACTCGCTGGCTGTGTGACCTTGAATGAGTCTTGTCCCTTGTATGGCCCTGAGCATTCTCCTTTGAAAAGATGATGTGAGTGGAAACTTCCAGAACAGCGATTGGCTTATTGACTTCCCCTGCCTGGGCCAATGTCTCTCTGTGTCCTGGACCAGGGCCTGCGGCTGACTCACAGTCACTATCGATGCCATTCGCAGCCTGCACCGGGTCAGGGTGGTGTTTGTCTTGCTGTCTGAAGCCATTTCTGACACTGCAGACTGAATGCTGGTGTGTCCCCGTACCCATGTTCCTCGTCCTTCCTCCCCTCACCCCAGGGGCGTGTGGGAATGACGAAAAATAAACTTGAAGGCCATCAAGGCCAATTTCCCATGGGCAGAGTCCAGGAATCCCATGGATCCCCTCCTGCTTGCTTCCCAAGGGATTCTTTGGTCATAAAGCTTGAATTAACCACCTCCTTCCAGGAGCTCAGGGCTTCCCACCTCCAGGAGACAACTGCAGACACAGACATCCCCCCACGTGTTCTTCCTGCCTTATCTCTCCCTCGGTTCCTCACCCACCCTGCCAAGTGGGGCTCCCAGCTGGGGCGTCACCCATTCTTTATTTTTCTTATCATATTTTTTGTCAATATTTAGATACATTGTATGAACAAGTCTTATGATGGTACCCCCATTTCCTACTCCCTGTCCCCAATCTGCTGGGGGCCCTGCTCAGTGGGCTTGCTGGACCAGTCCAAGGGATAGGGGGTTATGGATTGTATGAGAGGGACCCAGTTTTTTTCTCCCCCACTATGGCTCTTACATCTTTCTACCCCCTCTTCCGCTCAGATCCCTGAGTCATGGGGGGTGAGTTTTAGGTCGATTTTATTGTTGAGTTCTTAAGAGTCTCTAGATTTCTGCTTTGGATTGTGTTGGGTATCCTCAGCGTCTGTCTCCGTTATCCCTTCCCCGGTCATCTGACTTGCTGTGGAGGTAGGTCTCTTGCTCATCTCGCTTCTTCCTCGAAGGTTTTGGATAACCTCCTCCCGTTACCTTCTCTCGACCCCGTCTCCATCCTCTTCCCATGAACCCCTTCTTTGTCCCAAACAGTCCTCTTTCTACTTTGATGGCTTTTTGTCTTTTGTGTGGGAGTGGCCCCTGAGATTAATTAGGGGTGCCTGCCTAGGTACAGGTGGGGATTGTTTACCAGAACACATGAGTCCTACCACTGGCCACACAGCTACATCACATGTCTCTTGCTCCCCCAGCCACCACTAACTCCCCAGGAAGTGATGGGGGCCTCACACCCCTCCATGGGCCCAGTATTGTGCTGGTCTTGTGCAGGTTTCAACTGTCTCTGTAAAGTCAGGAATGCAAGGGCCACATCCCACCTGCACAACAGCCTTCCCTAGCACTCCTCCCTATCCTCTGGTTCTCACACTCTTTCTGCCTCCTCTTCTGCTATGTTCACTGAACCTTCGGGGCGCCACTCACCCCTTCTTGCCCCTCCTTCACCTTCTAGTCACACAACAGAATCTGCTGAACTCGGACAGCCCACCCCCCTCTCTGTCTCCCCCAGCTCTAGGGCCAGAAGACCATGACCTGTAGTGTCCCCCAACCCCTGGAGCATCTACGTCCTGTCCCCCTCTCCCAAGCAAGTGGCTTCACTCACTCAGAGGCCTGATTTCCCCATTTGAAAAATGGGGCGCTGATGATTTGTTCCTCTGAAAGTTACTGGGAGTAACTGAGATACAGGATATAAACACACACACACACACACACACACACACACACACACACACACACGAGAGAGAGAGAGAGAGAGACAGAGAGACAGAGACAGAGAGAGGGAGAAGGAGACGGAGAGGAAGAGAGATGAATCATCATTGAATCTATTTATTATTTATTCATCCATCTAGCACGCATATACTGAGCTCCTCAGTCAAATTCCTCATTGCTAGGAGAAAATACCCAACCAGAAGTAGTTTAAGGGAGGAAAGAGTTTATTTCCTGCTTATAGTTTTGAGGGGAAGTGTCCCTCATGGAGGGGAGAACATGGCAAGAGAAGACAGCCATTGTCACAGGTCACATCTGCAGGGAGGAGGGAGCAAGGACAAGCAGTGCCCCCAGTGACACACCTCCTCCAGCAAGGCTCTACCTCCTAAAGATTCCACAACCTTCCCAAGCAGCGCCACCTGCTGGGGGCTAAATACTCAACTAGATGAGTCTATGGGGGTCATTTGACAGTAAAACCACCCCCCCTTTGTTGCGCTAGATGGTAGGTCTTAGGACCTAGAACTCTATCCGTTCCCTCAAGGAGCCCCCCTTGAGCAAGAGGAGAGAAACAGGCACCTGCTCAAAGCTTCTCGCCAGCAGAGTCAAGACTTCCCACACAGTTAACATTTGCTTAAGGCCTGTCTCTTTTCCCATCGGTAAACCTGCACTTCTTTTACAATGTCACCAGAAACTCTCTTTACAGTGAAAGGACATGTCCTAAACCCCTTGAGATAGCCTAGTGGCTCCTGGTTTTACCTGATCAGATTCTAATCCCATCCAGACCTGGAGCCACATTATAACTTCACTTTTCAAAAAGGGAGAGAAAGGCGTTTCTTAGAAACCTTTTTAGTTATAACCTGATGACCACCAAAATAGGATACTTGGCGAAATCACTTTGCTGTGGCTTTCTCAGAGAAGCCTACATCCTTGGAGCTAGAGATGGCTTAGGGGATAAAGGTGGTTGCTGTTGCAAAGCCTTCCAGCCCTGCCTCGATTCCCCAGGACCCAGGTAAGGCCAGATGCACAAAGTGGCCCATGCATCTGGAGTGCATTTGCAGTGGCTGGAGGCCCTGGCACACTCACACTCATTCTCTCTCTCTCTCTCTCTCTCTCTCTCTCTCTCTCTCTCTCTCTCTCTCTCTCTCTCTCATACAAGTAAGTAAATATTAAAAAAGAGAAGCCCACATCCTTGCTCTGGGTTATGTCTTTCTTTCCGAGTATCTGTCTTTTCCTTAATGCTTAAATTCCATGTTGAAAATGTCTTGTAATAAAAAAAAAGTCTTGGAATAAACTGTGCCCCTTCTTGGAGGAGCCCACAGCCATGTTCTGGGTGTGTTTCATTCTCTTCTTGAGTGCCTTGCTTTCTTTAAAACAGAAATAGCCAAAACCTCGGCTTTGCTTCATGCTGGCTAGTCTTGAAATGTTTTTCTGTGTAAAAACCACAAATCCTATGCTTACCCAGGTAGAGGACCCTCCACGATTACATGGGTTCCTTGGGCTGCTGAGGAGGAGGAGGAGGAGCCATGCCTCTGTCCCCTCACCTCTGACCAGAGCCTGGAGTGTCCAGATGGGTCAACAAGGGCTTCATGTCCAGCACAGGGCTGCTTCCCTCCCTCTTGCCCACCCCTCGATCCCGTGTGCTCTGTGGAGTGCAGAGTCAGGGGAAAGCCTGAGCTGGGAGTCTTGTCTCTCCACTTTTAATCCCAGCTTCTCTCCACCAAGTTCCTTGGAACCACCTCTGGGTCCCCATCTTGGCTCCGAGCGAAGTGCACTACCCAGACCGGCCGGCAGGTGGTGCTGTCTCAGAACGAATCTCCCTGCAGCCTCCGAGGGGGGAAGGTTTTCCCGGGAAGCCAGAGCCCAGCTGAGATGCTTTCTGCATCTCAGTCTAGTCCCTGCTGTCCAGAGGGGCCTCTGCGATTCGAAAAACGCTGCTCTCTTGCAACCTTGACACAGCCTGAGCTCAAGCCCAGCAAGGTTTGAGGGGCACTGCAGGTTCCCACCCTGGGGGGATGGCCAAGGCTGGGCACCCCTAGGTGACCCGGAATGAGGGGTCAGTGCACAGAGGGGAGACTCCAAGATAAGACCCAAAATCAAAGCTATTTTCACAGCACAGATCTGGAATGTTCCCCAGAAACTCATTCTGTGTGCATCACACACACACACACACACACACACACACACACACACACACACACACAGACGGGGTCTCTCCCGTGGACTCAAGGCCCACAATACTGAGGACTCCGTTCTTCTTTCCAGGTTTTCAGCCTCCAGGTCCACACAGAAGCAAGTCTCTATCCAAGATCTGTTCCTAGCAGATCCCTGGGGGTGGAAGGGGCAAAGGTGTTCTTAGAGCCAACTCCAACTGTGTCTCCCCAGCGAGCACCCCTGGGTGCCCAGGAGCCCTAGCTACTGTACTTGTTGCAGCAAACAAATACCCAACACGAACCAACTTCCAGAAAAAAAAAAGGGGGGGGAGTTACTTCGGGTCATAGTTCAAGGTGTGTTGTGGTCGGCTCCATGTTGCTGGGAGTAACATCCAACCAGGAAGGAATTTAGTTCAAGCTTACAGATCCAGCGTTAGAAGCTGGGTCCCTTTCACAGATCCAAGCAGAGAGAGAGACCACCAAGCAGCCAGCACCCCAAGCAGCCAGCGTTCAAACTCTCTCTCCATCCCTTTGGGCTAGACTCAAGATCCTCTCCCAAACACACCTTGGGGTGGTCTCCAGTGACACCTCCTCCAGCTGGCTTCTGGAGACTTAAGCAGGAAGCTTAACCTTAAGCAAAGACACCCGAGGCTACGGGGACATAGGCTGCAGTCCATCGTGGGTGACAGTAACTTGAGGAAGCAGAGAGGTGCAATGTCGGTACTCAGCTCACAGCTTTTTCCTTGTTGCACGCCCAGGACCCCAGTGGAACAGCATTGCCCACATTCACAGTGAGCCCTCCCACCTCAGTTAGCCTAATCTAGAAAAGTCCTCACAGACGTGCCCAGAGATGTGTTTCCATGGTGATTCTAAGTCCTGTCAAGTTGGCGAGCAGACACTAAACATCACAGATTGCCCTACTGACCCCACAGACCTTGACCTTGGTCTGGCACTTAGCTTCCTCTGAAGGCCCTGGGCCAATTTCCTTATTCCATAGACAGGCAGCCCAGACCCCTAGCAACCCTGGAAGAGACCCCAGGCAGTAAGGAGTTGGGGACCAGGGCTCTTGTGGATGGGCAGAGGTCTGGGATACTTATACCAACACACACAAACCTATGAGAGAGAAAAAAAAGAGGGAGAGAGAGAGAGAGAGAGAGAGAGAGAGAGAGAGAGAGAGAGAGAGAGAGAGAGAGAGAGAGAGAGAGAGAGAGAGAGAGAAAGCGCACCAGGTCCTCCAGCCACTGCAAACAAACTTCAGACACATGTGCCACCTTGTGCGTTTGGCCTTAAGTGGGTACTGGGGAATCAAACCTGAGTCCTTCTTTGCAGGCAAGCACCTTAACCACTGAGCCATCTTAACCACTCCAGCCCCGCAATGTGTATTTTTTAAATACAAACCAAAAAAGAGCAAATCAAGATATAAAGGCTGTGACTTATTTAAAATTCTTATAAAAATATTAAAATGTTTGGGATGAGAAATAAATACTTCTCATTATAAAACATGGTAATGGCCCTTTGCAGGCCACTTCAGAGATGACACAGAGTCTCCATTGGGGCTCAGTGGTCATCTCTGTCCTTTCAGGTCCTGGGATCACTGAACACTGGGTCCAGAGGAGGCCTTGCTCATCAGCTCTCCCACGTTGTTCTCTCACAGGTGGGCTGCTTGATCAAGACACTCAAAAGTGAAAGGCAGGGCCAGGCCATGGACCTTGACCTTCTGACTCCCAGACCAGCACTTGTCCAGCTTCACTTCAGTCCAAATGCAAAAGAAAAACCACCCAGGAAAGATTTCGCCCCACACAACCTGCTGCTTTCTTCTTACCTGAGTCACCCCCCATCCCCTTTAACTGATGGCCCCTGACCACAACAATCATCTGAACATTCCTGTCATCTCCTGCCCTTGGGACTTGGACTTCTACTTTCATCTAAACACAGACACAATCTAGAAAGGGCACAAATCTCCCAAGGGGCTGAAATAGCCATAGGAGGGATGGGGGAGGGGAGGGTACTGTTGCTGGGCAACCAGCTTCTTCTGTTGCCTCGGTGACAGCCCCATCAGAGGGAGGCTGTGTGCAGAGCGTGTGCCTAGGAGGCTCCAGTCTTGGCAGCCAGCTGGCTGGAGTTCCCTCCTCCCCCATGACACACAGCCCCCTGCACACATGTGAGCCCCCTAAGATGAAGACCCGTTCCTCAACTCAGAAGCGCGTGCTCTGGGTACCAGGTGGTGACCTCTCTGGTCACAACATCCTCGACGCCCCCTCCATTCATTCAGTCAACAAGCACTGAGAGTACTCAGCAGACACGGGCATTGGGAAAGCTCCATCCCTAGCCATGACCAGCTGGGGAGTCAGGCAAGTAAGTGGATGGTAATATACCAGTTAATGTGTCCAACCAAGTGGTGATCTCAGAAGATGGTGGAGACAGAGGAAAGACATCTCCATAGGTGGGGGAGGGTAGGCAGGCTAAGTCGTGGAGAACCTTGCTCAGGAACCCAGGAGGCAATGGGAGCGTGGGGCTGTGGCTCCACTCATGGGCTGGGGAGTATCCCAGATCACCTGGGAGAAAGGCCAGGGGGCAGAGAGGGCGGCACGTGATGTGACAGAGGCACAGGGCTGGAGGAAAAAAACCACGAAGCGTTGGTTTTACTTGTTTTTTGCAGATGTGTGCGCTGTACATGCATTACGTGTGGGCACGTGTGTGTGTGTGCGTGGAGGCCAGAAGTTGATGTCTCTCGACATCATCATCACCATTATTATTATTGTTGTTATTTTGCACACAGGGTCTTTCACTGAACCCAGAGCTCAAAGATTGGGCTAGACTAACTAGCCAGCCTCTGGGATCCTGTGCCTCCACTTCCCCAGTGCTGGGGGCACAGTGGGCGCTCTCCAGCCTGGCATTTTATCTGAGTTATATGGACTTCAGTTCAGGTCCTCCTGTTTATAAAGCAAACACTTTACCTGCTGAACCATCTCCCAAGAACCTTCCATTTCTTTTTAACAAGAGCCAGAATCCACTCTGGATGGGAGAGAGAACTAGACCTGTTAACAAAGCGTATCTCCCATTTCCCCACCATCAAAGAGAATGGGGTCTCCACTGGGGCTGGAAAGGACTAAAAAAAAAAGATGAAAAATGAAAAGATATTGAGCCACAGAAGAGTGGCAGCCTGGGACTTGAAGCCATGCTTGACTCCAAATCACAGCGCCCGGCCTGCAGGTGCACGTGAACTACCCAGCCCAGAGCAGGCCCGAGTGTGGCTCTTTCGTCAAGGGCATCCCTAGGCCTGAAGTCCAGCCTCGTGACCTCTGATGACCCTGTCTACAGAAAGTCAGATGACAGCACAGCTGATGTGAGAGGCCTGCTGAGCTCAGCTGCTCTCCCTGGACAGGCCAATCACCCCAGGGTCAGCTGCCTGATTCCCAAACCACAGTTCACTTGGGTCCCGTGGGCAACCCTCACCCTTTCCAAGATCTTAGAAAGACTCTCAGCTCAGACTATGAGTCTATCCCGGTGCTGATAGACTCCCAATTAAGTGACCTTCCCACTGGGTGACTTCAAGCCCTGGTTTTCTCCCTGTTAGGAACTCTGTCATAAAACCCTCCACTCAGGCAGGCGGGTAAATGTTGATGGAGGCACCCCACCTCCTGGCTCCTTGAAGCTCTTACCCTCTGCATTGCCAGAGAAGGTTCTAGTCCCGGACTTCTTTTTTTCACATGATCAAATAGAAGGACTCAGAAAATGAACTCCCTCAGCTGAAAGTAACCCATCCATCTATGATAAAGGCAGGGGCATATGGTGGGGACCCAGTCTCACCTGTCAACTTCCCATCTGACCTCTGCGGTCCCTTGTCATCGAGATGGCTGTGAGAACACGGCCTCCCTGACATCAGTTTCTCTCAGTGGATATTTAACCAAGCACCTTTCCCTGTCTCTGGTCTAGAACATTCCACTAAGGAGAAGAATACCACCACGTTGGCAAATTTCCTCTGCTCACTGCACGGAGGCCTCACCTTGTCCCAGAATTCCGAAGCCTTGGAGGCATTCGCTTTGGAAGTTCTGGCGATGTTTCCCAGGGGAAGGGACAGCAGAGACCCCAGCATCTGGCTAAGACGGAGACAGTCAAGGTCCATAGCACCAACCAGGGTCCACAGTGGGGCTGATAGGACGGTGAAGGCAACCTTGGCAGTGATGAGATGCTCCCAAGGCCCTTTCTGCTAACCCCCCCCCTCTCTCTCTCTCTTACAGCCTCAGTTTCCCTTTTGTGCAGTGACCTCTCAGGCTCTCTCCCAAGGAGCAGTGTGCACCTTGCTCAGGAGCTGTAGTTCTTCAGAATGGCCACCAGAGGGCGCGACGCCCCCATCCTTCTCAACCTCAGTGACAGCTGTCCTGCACACGCGCATGCGTGGGCTCACACGTGCACCGAGGACTGCGGCTCTTCAGTAAACAAGAGACAGAGTTAGGAGGGCAAGAGGTTTATGACAAGCCCGTGAATGTCCAGGAGCCTGAAGCCAACAGTGGCCTCCGGAGCCAGACTGTCCTCTGGGGAGCCATCAGCAGGCAGGCAGCCTCCCTCCAAGTCCTCCGCAGGGCCACCTTCCTCCTCTCTGGGGACCAGCTTCAGGCCCCATAGGGCAGGATGTCAGCGGGAACAGCCGAGCTTTCTGGTTTTCCCGTGGCACCAATGAGAGCTGCACACTTACCATCCCTTGTAAACAAGTGTGCAAATGTGCTGGGGTGATTTGAATCCAATACCCCCATGAACTCAAGCTTTTCAAATACCAGGCCCCCAGCTGGTGGCAACCTGAGAGGTGGAGCCTCTCTGGAGGAGTGTCCCTGGGGGCAGACCTGGAGGTCAGAGTCCCCAGTGTGTCAGCCACTCTCCTGCTGCTGTTTTCCACCTGCTGTGGCAGAGGTGATGTCCCGCCTCTGCCAGTGCCAA
>PVHP010029726.1:0-22166 GCA_004024765.1 Zapus hudsonius
CAGCCCCGGGGGATAATGGCGGCGGGAGCCAGCCGGGCGGGAGGGCTCGGCCCTCTGCTCCACAGGGGAGCAGAGAGGGAGGGAGAGTGCGAATTCGGGTTCGGCCGGTGTCCAAAGCCTGGATAGCAGTTGAGGGGGGTCAAACCTTTCGGAGACTCCTGGCGAAGTTGTTACTCGGTCACCATCTTGCTCCGCCCCCGGTCCTCAATTTTTGGATGGATTTGTTTCCCATCCCCTGATGCACATATGCTAAACCAGCAACTCCAGAGTGGTTGCCACCTCCTGGTAATTTGGACCAATCAACATAATATCATTGATATAATGAACCAACATGGCACCTTTCAGAAGAGACAAATGATCAAGATCCCTGTGGACTAAGCTATGACACAGGGCTGGAGAGTTAATAGAACCTTGAGGTGAAACAGTAAAGGTGTACTGATGACCTTGCCAGCTAAAAGCAAATTGCTTCTGGTGGTCCTTAAAGACTGGTATGGAAAAGAAAGCATTCTCAAGATCAACAGCTGCATACCAGGTACAAGGAGATGTGTCAATCTTCTCGAGTAAAGAAACCACATCAGGTACAGCAGCTGCGATTGGAATCACCACTTGATTAAGTTTCCTATAATCAACTGTCATTCTCCAAGATCCATCTGTCTTCTGAACAAGACAAATAGGAGAGTTAAAGGGAGATGTAGTGTAAATCACCACCCCTGCATCCTTCAAGTCCTTTATAGTGGCATTGATTTCTGCAATCCCTCCAGGATACGATATTGGTTTTGGTTCACTATTTTCCATGGCAGTGGAGCTCCAATGGCTTCCCTTTGGCCTTTCCAACCATAATAGCCCTCACTCTACAAATCAGGGAACCAACGTGGGGGTTCTGCCAACTCCTAGGTAAATCTATTTCTGGGACTGGGGGAATGACCACAGGATGAGGTCAGGGACCCGCTAGACCCACTGTCAGTTGAACATTTGCCAAGACTCCATTAATCACCTGACCCCCATAAGCACCTACTGGAGGGCTCCATGATGTTTGGGGTCCCCTGGAATCAATGTCAATTCAGAGCCACTGTCTATCAGGCCCAAAAGGCTGGATCATTTCATTTTCCCCTATGTACAGTTACCCTAGCAAAAGACCATGGGTCCCTCTGAGGAAGGATAGGACTAAGGTTAACATTGAAACATTTGGGGGTTGCAGGAGGGTCCTTCCTCAAGGAGACTCAGACACCCCTTCCTTCAAAGGGCTCTGGATCATAAACTGGCTCAAGTCTTGAAATTGGTTAAGAGGTCTTGATTCTCTGTTACTATTTTGCACAGTAGCCCTTCCTTCCTTCCTTTGCTCAGGAACTTTTCTGCATTTACAGATCAAACAGGAACTTAATAGCCTTCTTATCTATTTCACTTCTGTGAATACCATGATTAATCAGCCAGTACCAAAGGTCTGCACAAGTCATACCATCATGAGCATTGTTTTTTAGCCAGGCTCTTCTTAGAAGAAACCCCCTATTGCTCTTGAACCATGGTTATTGGTAGATATGGAGGTACAATGTGAACTCTCCTGACATTAAAATCAAGGTCATAGAAACCCTCTTAGGACTATGGCAGGGAGATTCCTTCCTCTAACATTTGGGTGGGGCAGGCTTGCTCATGTTGGGATCCTGGCCTAACTAGGCTCCAGAGTGAAAATGATGTAAGCTCTGTCTGCTCAGCCCAGGCTGACATGTGTCTCAACTGGGAAACCACAGCCCCCAGATGTGTGGCTGGTTTTCTGGAGGATGGCTGGGCTTTACCTCAGTCCTAGTATCAATTCAATACCATCTTAGGCTCAGTGAGAGGACTCCTGTGTCAATAAATCTGCTCTGGCACCTAGTCTCCAGTGTTCAAAAAAGCGTCTTTATTTAAGAATAACTAACATGATCTGTGCCAGGTGGGACATGCCTGTAATCCTAGCATTTGAGGTTGAGGCAGGAGGACCATGAGCTTAAGTGTAACCTGGGCTACACAGGGAGACACTGTCTCAAAACAAGAAAGAGAAGGGGAATGAGGAGGATTGTGAAATGCCGTCACCTGGATACAACATGGATGTCATACTCATGAACTCACAGCAGCTGTAGTTTCCAGCACAAGTGTGAGCCTTTCAATACTTCACCATCAATGGAAGAAAGATACATGAGACTCCAGACCTCCCAGAGTAGCAGCTAATGGCAGCTAATCATTGCTGGGAGATGGGAATCAGGCCCATCAGTGATGTAGCCACTGGTAAGTTTCCCATTTCACAGTAAATAACCTTCCACCTATGTTCACGCAAGCAACCCTAACGTAACTCAATGGGGCTTGAAATAAAAAGCATGAAAGTAAGATGAGGATTAATGGAGAAGAGTATTAATGGAAAGGGGACAAGAAAGGGTAATTTAGAGGAATATGATCAAATTGCACTATATACACATATGATGTATGAAAAGGTCAAAAATGGAAAACATAAATACCCCAAAAAGGAATTAGTAACATGGGCTTTACTTCTTTTTTTATTGTCCATAATGAGTTACATTATTTAGTGGGCAAACAATGAGTTGTTATCCCCAGTTCCCCAATGCCCTTCTTCTCCATCCCCAATCAGCTGGATATCCTACTCCATGGGCCGTCTGGATCAGTCCTTGGGGCAGGGGACCATGGATAGCCTAGGAGTCAGCCCGGTTCCACCGGCCCTAGTGTGTTGTTACTGAGGGGGGCCATGACTTTGGGTATTCTCGGACTTTACTTCTTACCACTGTAACTTATCTATCCCTTCATCTCCCACCAGTGGAATGTCCCCAAATTAGTTAATTAATTCATTCATTTATTAGGTTTCTTTGATTAGGAGCTGAGGGCTATCCTCAAACTCATGACCCTCTCTCATCAGCCTCTTGTGTAATTAAAATCCAGTCGTCAAACTGTTGAATCATTTGTGGTCATCATGGTCATAGGTAAATATTATGGCTGAGAGTTATGATAGGGTCTGATGGACTTGGGTTGTCATCCCATGTGTCACCATGAGCAAGGTCTTTCCCTAGACTGCTTTCCTCATCTGGAAAACAGGGATTATAATCACATCCACAGAACTGCTTTGAGACTTAAATGCAACATGACCTATGGACTGCCCAGGATGAGCCCAGCACCGACTTTTTCAGTACTGGCCAGTCACCTGTCACAGAGTTATTACTTAAATAGTCATGGCTCTCATCAGCAGCCTTGCAGACTGCTAGTGAGAATGGAAACTGGAAGCAGAGGGGTTAAAGCCCAGAACCCAGCTCAACAGAAGTCAAAGTCAGATCCTCAGGGACAGAAAGAAAAACAATAAAGCCACCTAAGTTCTGGGCTGACTG
Organism: Zapus hudsonius; assembly: GCA_004024765.1. NCBI lineage: Eukaryota > Metazoa > Chordata > Mammalia > Rodentia > Dipodidae > Zapus > Zapus hudsonius. Next base: position 3,363 of record PVHP010029726.1, read on the forward strand.
GAAAAGGTGTCTTGGCAGTGATTGAGAGCCTCTGACACCTGTCACTGCTGTTGGGATGTTAACCACCTCCCTGCTTCCTCTTGGCTATAGAAGACTGGTTTCCTGTCAACTCTGCCCCCAGTAGCCAAGAGGCATCTCTAAAGTGACCCTTCTCTCCATATCTCCCATCCTCTCCACTAACAAGGCCCTCACATTCTCAAGCTGGAAATTTCTCAGAAGCCTAAGGAGGACCTTCTCGGCTCTTCAGGAAGCAGAAGGCCAAGGGAAGTGGTCAGTTTCTACAGGATTAAAGCTGTTGACTAGGATCAATGCACTAAGCTTGGTCCTCAGCCCATTACGTGATTTCACTTTACCACAGCCCCATGAGGTATCCTGTCACTTTCTCTGTTTGATAGCAGAAAGACTTGGAGACACCTGTCCACGTCCCCAGAATGACAGGCCTGCTTGACTCTAGACTCAAGCCCTCAGTTCCCACACTGGAAAAACAACCTGTCACCAGAGGTTGCCTGTGTACTAGCCCCACGCGGGCTGTACTGCCATGCTCACACATGGATTTCTGTGTGGCAATTTGGTCCACACTGTGGATATCAGGCCACCTCTCAGGGGAGTCTCCTGACTCAAGGCAACTTTCCCACCAGCCTCCTTCTAGTTTAAAGAGTCCGAGATTCTCAGCTAGAGCCAAGTTCTCCAGTGGGATGGTATATTTACAGCTGTACAGAGCTGAGTTTGAGTCCTCCCTGCTCCTGAGGCAGATTGCTCAGCTGTCCTATAACCTGAGGAGACCGAGTGCCTGCCTCCAATGACTTTACCAAACACAGAAGTGTTCACAGCTCTGTGTGTTGGCATCCAGGCCAGGTCAGCAGCAGCACACCTCCACCTCAGCTTTACAAAAGTCACTTTCGACAAGTTGCACAATTCCAGCTCAAGCTGCCCATGACCCATGGACTTTCTTACTGTCAGGAGGCTCAGTTCTGGGTCCTACAGACCTTCCCTGTTTGGATGTGATTGACTGATGAGCATTTCAGCTTCCTCTGTCAGGAGTCTTCTCAAACAAGTCGGGGATGCGCAAAGGATTCATCCTCAAGCAAGCAGCCAGACCTCCACTGAGGTATGGCCTCTGTGCCCTCTCCCTTCAGCAGGTGAGACCAAAGCCTGAGCCAAAGCCTGAGCAAGCCTTCCAGGTTATCCAACTGCAGGGTGGCTACAGCTGTGTGAACCTTCCTTTCTGGGCTCCACAGCTGTTCATAAAGACAAAGGCTATCACTTGAAGCTTCGTTTGCTGTTAACCACAGAGATGTTTTTATCCAGAGTACCCTGATTGTGACCTCCTGACAGAGTGTCATCCGGTATATTCTCTCTAGGAGAGAGAGACCCGCCTGCCTCTTACAGAGTAGTGGATTGAAATCTGTCATCACCCTTTATCCCCATTGTTCATGTGACCAAAGAGAACCCCAGAGTGGGGAAGGTTTTTCCCATGTGAACAAAGACAGGAAATTTTATCTTCTCAGGATGGTCCACATGGAACAGTGTGATAGGCTGAAGGAACAGTAATGATGGCCACACAGAGTTCCTCGGTTTCAGAATTCTTCTAAACATGATAGAGACTCTATGCCTCTGCTGAAGTCATTTTATTAATCAACTTCATAGAGGCACAATTCATACATAGAAGACTATACATGTGTACAAAGGGATGAGATTGAAGTAGACAAGCACCATCCTGCCACCAAAACCAATGTCTCGCAAAGGGTCCTTTGCTTCTGTTTTCTATGTGCAAAGAACATTTTTATGTAAGTTTTATCCTCTTGGCAAGTTTTTTTAAAAAATTTTATTTATTCATTTTCAAGCAGAGAGATACAGAGAAAAAGGGAGAGAGAGAGAGAGAGAGAGAGAGAGAGAGAGAGAACCAGGGCTACCACCTTGTGGGTCTGGCTTATGTGAGTACTGGGGAATTGAACCTGGGGCCTTAGGCACTGGAGGCAAGTGCCTTAACTGCTGAGCCATCTCAAGCCCCTCTTGACAAGTTTTAAAGTGGCCGACACAGCATCACTGGTGGTGGGGGCTGTACTGTACAACAGCTCCCCAGAGCCCAGAGGAGCTTTGGAACAGCCACTCCCTTCCCACTCAAGCCTGGGCTCTGCCATTCTCTCTGCTCCAAGATTCACTACGGCCCATTGCTTATGGTAGCAAGCATAACCAAAGCATTTGTCCTTCTGTGACCAGCTTATTGCACTATCCCATTTGAAGCACCCTGCAAGGTAACAGTCAAATAATCTAACAGCTTGTGTTTGTTTTGTTGTTGTTGTTGGTGGTGGTTTTGTTTTTTATCTTGGGGGCTATTTTTTTCTGTGCTAGGAATGGAATCCAGGACCTTACGCATGCTGGAAAAGTACTGTACCGCTGAACCATACTCCTAGCCATTTGATATTTCTGGTTTTTTTTAAAACATAATCTACAAACAGACCTGAGTTTACCTGTCCAGAGTTACTCCATAGCTGTCAAAGTCCTCTGCTGCAACCTGGTCAGTGCCTGCCTGTGCAGTGCCCTTGTCCTGCAACTAGTGTTTATTGAGTTGCATGCTAGCTGTTCAGATACAGCCCTTCCTGTGAAGAGCAAGTTGGGAGCAGCCGAGGCTGAGTTCCCATGCAGGACAAGCAGCCTCACTGACATGTAAACTGGGGGGTGAAGTGACCCTTACCTGCCCTACTGTTTCCTATCACTTTCCTGCATACTGTCTTCCCCTGTGAGACTGTGGGTCTATTCTGATTATTATCCAGTTCATGGAAAGAAAGCCAACTGACAGGTGTGGTGGCTAGTCCAGGACACAGGCTTATAATGGGGGGCTGGGGATGAAGTTCAAGCACTCTCTGAGCCCAGGCTTTGTGCCCCTTCAGAAGAGACATCCAATTACTTCTCACAGAGGAGTAGATGGAGGCTGCCATCATTGTTTGCTTATCTCCACACTGTGTGTTACTACATAGAGCTCCAGAGAGCAAGAAAACCACAGCTATTAGAGAGCATGTCTAGGAGATGGCAGAGAGGAAAGTGGCCATGACTCCCAGACCTGCCTTTCCTCCTGAGCCCCACAATTGCTTCTCCACTGCCTGGTTCTCTCACTGAACATGATGCTATACACATCCCTTGGCCCCAAGTGCATCCCAACAGCCAGCCAAAAAAATCATCTGAAGCCTTCCCTCTAGTACCCCAGAGGTCACTGTATGCCTCTTCTCACACCTTCACATTTAATGCCCTGCTCTGAGACATTGAGGATCGCTGTATCACTCCTCATTGCACTGTGAGCTCCAGTAGGCAGGGATCATGCCATATATGTCTCTGGAGTTGGCAGGCAACCAAGACATATATTGCAGACCATGGACCCAAGGCCCAGGTCTGCCCCCGCCCTTCCTCAACCAGGACTGTGCAATGGACCACAGGTCCATTACATTTGTGCAGCTCAACCACCATAAAGGCTAGACACTATCATACCCTAGGACTTAAACCTGACCCAGCCTCTTAGAAGGAAAATTGTGAGATTTGGTGACAAATGCCAAGAGCCTTAGAAATGTGCCTGCCTTTGGCTGTGATCCAAGGAAGCATTAATTCTTATTATGAGCCATAATTCATGTTGTCCTCAGGATTTGTGTTTTTAATAGGAAACAAATGAACCAGATTGGTGGCACAGGTTTGTAATCCCAGATCTTCAGAAGGCTGTGGCAGGAAGATGACAAGTTCAAGGCCAGCCTGGGAAACTTAAAGTAATAAGGATTAGGACACAGTTCAGTAGTAGAATGTTCTCCTAGCATGAATGATACCTTGGGTTCAATTCACAGTGCCACAGAAGAGAAGAAAAGAGAGACAAGAGATTTTCTTAGAGATATTTTCGGATAAACAGTCTTTATAAAAATGTGTAATTTGATCCATGTAGCAGTTACCTTCCCATTGCTAGGGAAAAACATCTGACCAGAAGCAGCTTATGGAAGAAAAAGGTTTATTTCCAGCTTACAGTTTCAAAGGGAAGTTTCATCATGATGGGGAAAGCATGGCAGGAGCAGAAAGCTAGACATTGTCAACTGTAGGCTGATAGCTGAGATCCTGGCAAGAGAGGAGCCACCACAGTCATGTCGTGGAGGATCCATATGGAACCCCACAGAGAATGTCGGGATGAACAAGGGACCCACAGCCACAGCCATTCAATCAACACAGGATAAGCCAGTGAGACAGAAACCAATGATTTTTGACACAAAGACCCCAAATCTCACAACAATAAAGCAGCCTTAATACTCATCCACCACGACTCAGGGAACTGTGCAGAAGAGGGGGCGGAAAGATTGTGAGAGCCATGGTGGGGGAGATTATCCAGAAGCATGGCACCCCTCAGTAACAACATACTAGGGCCAGGAGAACCTGGCTGAATACTAGGCTATCCATGGTCCCCTGTCACAAGTACTGATCCAGACAACCCACGGAGGAGGATATCCAGCTGGTTGGGGATGGGGGAGGGGGAGCATTGGGAACTTGGGGATAACAACTCATTGTTTTCCCACTAAATAATATAACTCATTATGGACAATAAAAAAAAAGAAAGCTAGACATTGTATCTCTTCATCAGCAGATAAGAAGAAAGTAAGCTGCAAAGCACTGGAAAGTTAGGCTGGACAATAAAATGCCAAAGCAAACCCCCAGTGAAATACTTCCTCCACCAAGGTTCCACTTCCAAAAGGTTCCACCAGCTGGGAACTAAATAAAAAACTTAATCATAAATATTTAAGGCTATTTTACATTCAAACCCACACTCCATCCCTGGCCCCTATAGACTCATGGCCATCTTGTGTTGCGTTCAGTCCAACATTAAAATCCCTATTATCTTAACCAATCCCAACACTGTTCAAAGGTCCAAGGTCCAAAGTCTCATCTCAAAACAGTCACTGTGAAATCAAAACGCAACTTACATATTTACAACACATAATGACACAAAGTAAGATTCCCATTCAAAAGTGGGAGGACGGCAAGGAAAAACCAGACCAATACAAGATCATAAACCAACAGGGCAAACATCAAATCCTGGAGCTCTATGTCTGGCATCTGGGATTTATATAAAATCATCTAGGCTCCAAATGGCTTGGGCAATGATGCCCCTCCAGCTTTGCTGCTTACTTCTCAGGCAAAATCCATCCAAGCCAGTAGCTTTCCTTGGTGGCCATTCCATAACTCTAGCATTTCCAAAATCCTGGGGTCTCTACTGCAACCCACGGTTCATCTTCATAGCTCCATGCTATTGATCCTCATGACCTCCATGCAGAACTTCTACCCTGCCTCACGCAGCCTAGTGGAAATTTGCAGAACTGTGATGAAAATCACTGACTCACTCTTTCCTGTATTTATCACACTATACAACCAGTAAAATATGGGCAACACAGTCAAACTTGTTAATTAATGGAGGATGAAGCCTGAGTTTGAGGAGCAGAAAAGTCCTTCAGCATGGTTCCTTCAGAACCCTTCCTTTCTAAGCAATCAGCACTCCCCTGGTTGTCCCAGTGCAAAGGAACCACCCCATCCTCCTTGCTAGTGATCTCTTACACAACTGCAGCTCAAGTGGCTGCAGTCTCTGGGGCTTAAAATTTTCTCATGTTTCTTTCTGTGCCAAAATTCACATTTTTCAATCCTCCTGCTCTGTATTTTCCTCCACCAAACACACCAGCCCATTACTTTCAAATTGACACTTGCTCAATTTCTCAGGACACAGGCAGAATGCAGCTGGCCTCTCCCCTTCAAATATCGCATGAACTTCCTGTAGCCCAGTTCCTGATGAGGATCTCTTTCTCCTATGATACTTCGTGAGCCAAACCTCCACAGTTCACAGTTCTCTCTGCATTTTTGCTGTTTTAAACCTTCATCAGAACGGCCCATTAAACTCTGCTTATAACATTGTAAAGCTTATATAGTCTAAAGTTCCAAATCCTCCCATATTCCTCTTGCAAACCAGTTCCAAAAAACTAAAAATCACACAGTCAAGTCTATCCACATGAAGACAGATCTCTCAGTACCAATTTTCTGTAACCAGTTACCTTCTCACTGATGGTAAACGTTATCATGTTGAGGAAAGCATGGAAGGAGCAGACATTTGGTGTCATGGTTTGATCCAGGTATCCCCCACAAACAAATGAATGTGTCCTCAATGGTCAATCCTCAGCTGATGGCAGTTTGGGTTTTACAACCTCACTGGAGCTGTGTTGTCGGAGTGGGTTTATGGGGATTATAAGCCAGCTTCCCCTTGCCAGTGTTTGGCACACCTTTCTGCCGCTGTTTCCAGTGCTGTGGCAGAGGTGATGTCCATCCCTCTGCTCGTGCCATCATTTTCCCTGCCAGGATGGAGTCTCCCCTTGAGTCCGTAAGCCAAATAAACCCATTCCTCCACAAGCCGCTTTTGTTTGGGTTCTTTCGGTGCAGCAACAGAGTAAATTGACTACAACAACTGGGCATCACATATCCTCATCAGCAGGCAGAAAAGAGAGACAGTGAGCTGCCTAGCATTGGTAAGATGGGTTAAGACTATAAAATACAAAGATCCCCCTCCCAACAGTGACACACATACTCCATCAAGGCTTCACCTCCCAAAGGCTTCAGCAGCTGGGTCAAAGTAGGAGGCTTCATAATAAGCATTTGAGGCACTGAAGGGGCATTTTACATTCAAACCAATGCAATCCATTTAACACAACACAAGAAGATGCAAGTTAAGGCATCTATGGTGTTTGCAGAGGTGGCCCAGCAGCTCAAAACACTTGCTTACAAGACTACTGGCCTCATTCAATTTCCAAGCACCCATGTAAAGCCAGATACAAAGTGGTGCACACATGTGTAGTCCCAACACATCGATGGAGACAGAGCCAGGAGAATCTGAAGCTCATGGACCAGATAGACTGGTGCATTTGCAATGCTGTAACAATGAGAGAGAACTGGCCTCAAAAAGGTAGAAGGAGAAAAAACACTTCAAGGTTGTCCTCTGACTCCCACATGCATGACATTTTACACATGTACATGCACACACACACACACACACACACACACACACACACACACTAAAAATCAGCACCTATGGTTCTTTTGACCACATAAATGCTATGGACCATGAGTAATTTTTACAATGAGAAATATAAATGTCACTTTAAACAAAAACAGTTAAAAGAGGAGTTGATTGAAACTTCTTAGAAGTTTGTGCCAAATAGCCCAAAATAGGCTCTAAGTCAAGCCCCAAGAGACAATTCTAAGAAGTAATGTGTCTGCTTAGAAGCACTTATGTGTGCAGCCAGGAAATAAACTTCTCAGGGGAAGCAGGGGGCTCAGTCTGGGTCTGCTCAAGGTTGTCTGCCTGGCCTCTGTCTAACTTGAAGCATTCCTTGGAGTCCCAGTGCAGTCTTTCCTCTGCTGTACCTCCACATTTTCTCTCAGGCATAGTTGGGGTGTATGGGCAGGCCATCTCTCATCGTTACTTCACCTCTTACGGCATCGTGGGAATGAGGGGCCCCTCCTGCCTCCTTCCACCTCCAAACTTGCTAAGCCTCCCTGAAGAAATCCAGGGTAACTAGGGAAAACAACCAATAAGGGAGGCAGGCAGGTGAGGGGTTCTCAAGGTGCAGTTGTTCTGTGTCCCATGTGGGTGTCTGCAGGTGCTCCTCATTGCTGTGAGAGTGGTTTTAATCATCCTCACTGTGAGGTGATGGATGTGTTGATAAGACTTAATCATTCCACAATGTATACTGTGTCAAAACACCACATTGTACCTCATAAATATTTACATTATGCATTTTATATAGTTACCCCATAATATATCCTGTAAGCATATATAATTATTTGTCAACTAAAGTTTTAAAAGAAAAGGAAAGCTGTGTTTTAAATGTTAACTTAGCTAGTAATGACAAAAATCTGCACTCATTCTTTGTGTACATAGCTCCCCCCTCTTTTAAGAGTCCCAAAGAGTTGTGTAACAAAAGCATCTCAGGTTCTCTGCCAATATCTGGATATCATCATGATGGGTCCAGAGAATCGTGTTCAACAGGGAAAGTGAGTGAGAAGACACCTTCAGACAAGACCAGAAAATGCACACACACAGCTTACACTCTGGGGTGCTGCTGGTGGCTGTTGTAGTAAGAGTCTTGCAGCATGTGCAACAGGCTTGTTTCATCCCCCACACAGCTACTACCTGCCACTTCATCCAGACAGGCAGGAGGATGTGTAACTCAAAGCCCAGCTGTGAATGGGATTTGTTTAAGGAAGCAGTACTGCACCAACCAAGACATTGCCTTTTCGGTCCTGAGAGCCCAGCCCAGCTGCCGGTTTCCATTGACAGCCTTTGTGCCTCTGAGCAATGCTGAGGGTGGCTGGGAGCACACCCATGAGAACTTGCTGTAGATATTCTGTCCCTCAGTGCCCCTGTATTTATGAGATGTAGTAGTCCTGTGTGCAATGCTCATGGAATTTCAAACCTCCTCCTTCTCCTCCTACTTGGGATTCTAGGGTCTTCCAACCCAAGTGGGAGGTGTGGGAGTCCCATCTGTATTAGTCTGCTGGGATGGGCCTTACAGGGGGCCATGATCTAGGTAGCTTAAACTATAGAATATTGTCTCACAACTTTTGAAGCTAGGAGTCAAAACCAAGGATTCAAAACTACATGATGTCATTCTTTCAACCCTTGTATAAATTTTATAAATAAATATGCAATCAATTCCCATGGGGGGAGAAACCCAAGGATTCCAGGCTTATTTCCTTCTGGGGCTGTGACAGAACCCCTGTGCCTGGCCTCTCTTTGTGGCTTTATAGATGGCTGCCTTCTCCCTGTTCCTTCCCATGGACTTCCCTCTAGGTATGTCCTTTGCAAATCTCCCCCTTTGGTAAGGACACAAATCATATTGGATTATAGTCCGCCCTGATGACTTCCTTTTCACTTGATGACCTCTGACAAATCCTCTCTCCAAAGGAAGTCATGCTCTGATATTCTGAGGGTGGAAGCTTCTGCATATGAATATGAACACAGAAGGACACAAGTCAACCCATGACACTATACAATAGGAACCAGGAATGTAACACAAGTGAGTGACCTCCACTTCGTGGGTGATGTGACATTTCAGTGTTCATAACTGATGGACTATTTCTTCTCACCCTCCAGCCCTCCCCATCTGGCCACTTTGTTCTGGGCCAAGGAGGCCAGTTTCTATGGGTTGCTGCTAAGGATTCCCCTGCCCCTTTGGCTTCCAGATGGTTCAGCCTGTACTATCCAAGGTGGCAGCTCCTTATCACACATGGCTGTTCCATGTCAAATTACTTAGTAAATAATTTTTAAAGTTTAGTTCCTCAGTCGCACTAGGCTCATTGAATACTCAGTAGCCATTAGTGGTCAACCACTTCCACTTTGGACAATGTAGCTCTACAGCATTTAACTCATCACAGATGGTGCTGGTTTGGCCAGCAGAGGGACACATGGGAGATGCATTGGTTGGGGAGAGGGAGAGCTAATGGCCCCCACTATTTCCCTTTGGACTGTTGAATCATCACTTGTTAGTTCATCTAGCTCTAAACCCATAGCTTTTTAATATTCCATCTATACAAATCTCTCTGCATATCCTCATTGTTTGTTCATATGGCAAACACAGGACACTGTCATTAAATCTTCTAACTTTGCAAAGGAACTCTAAGTCTGTGGTTGAACATGAAATCTAGATCCGGGATGATGCCAATCAACTTTAAAACAAGCTAGTGTGGCTTGTGGCTGGCTACCTCTTCCCTGTTGCAATGCCAGGCCATCTACTTCCGCTTGAACGCCTGGCTCAGACCACTTGCCTCTCCTCAGTAACCATAGAGTCTTTCTGATCCCTCTGCGTAGCTACTATGTTGCCAAGGGTAGAAATGATTATCTCATTCCATATCTGACTATGACTTGATCTCGCTACTCTTGCTTGGTGTAGCTATCATCATCTGCAATGCAATGAAATTCCCTAGTGGCAGAAAACCACAACAGTTCTGATCACATGTCTGTGGCTGTGAGCATACAGCAGGCTTGTGCTCTGAGTTGTCCAACCAGCTGGAACCACTCCTGGCTGAACCTGAGTTGGCATGTGATTGAGTGCTGCTCAAGCATGAGCTGAACACCTGCCAGGTGCAGATGACAGCAGGAAAGCTCCTCCAGACTCTTGTGATGTGGATTGCCTAGCCTGCAGGGAACACTGATTGACTCCAGAATTCTAGACAGGAAAGGTATTAGGCCAGTTACCTTCTCATAGAACAACAACTAACCAGAAGCAGTTTATGGAAGGAAAGGATTTATTTCTGGCTTACAGTTTTGAAGGGAAGTCTCATCATGGTGGAAGAAAGCATAGCAGGGACAGCCAGGTGGCATATCTTAACCTTAGCAGGGAGGAAGTAGTAAACCCAAAAGTACCAAGTGGAGCTGGGCTATAAGACCCCAAGGCCCAACATCAATAAAATACCTCCTCCAGCAAGGCTCTATCTCCCAAAAACTCCACAAACTTTCCAAACAGTTCTACCATCTGAGGGTTAAATATGAGGCTTAATTACAAACACATGAGTCTATGGGGGACAGTTTCCATTCAAAGCTCCACAGGTGCTCAGGTGGGAGGAGGGAGCATGATGCAGAATCCAGAGGTGCTGGATTGGTCCTCCAAAGGCTGCCTGGGGAGTTAAAGATGGAACTGTGGGAGGTGCTAAATTAAAGGAAAAAGGAGAGAGCATGTACTGGGGAGACTTCAGCATGCTTATAGTCATCCTTGTATATGCAGGTAGGTCCTGGGCTCCCTGCCACTGCCTGGTGAGCTTTCTTCCATCAGCTTGCTCATTCCTTTCCCTAAGGACTGCAGAGTAAGTGGTGAACAGGGCTTCACAGCCCTTCTGTACATAGAGAGCCAGCACACAGTGGAGGCCCAGTGTCTGCACCATTTAAAGCCCTGGAATCTCAGCTGTCAGCCACGTGCCGGATTCTCTTGGCACCTGATGTTGGTTCTCAGTGGTAGAAGACCCATTTCCTCAGTTTTATGTTTTCTCTAAGGACTCTGACAGACAGGGGATGAAAGCAGGCCTTTGCTGCTTGTCAGTCCAGGACCAAGGGAAGGTCCTGACAGCTTGAGATGAGCAGGGCACAAGATCTTGACTCAAGGGAGTATATTTATTACCTTCTTGTTGCTGGGCTAGAAATACCTGACAAAAATCAGTTTACACTTCTAGGCTTCTGTCCATCATGGTAAGGAAGGCACAGTTTCAGGAGTGTGAAGTAGAGAGCAGAGAATTCTGCTGCCCAGCCAGCTAACTCCTTTTTTGTATAGTTCAGGACCCCAACCCATAGAATGGCGCTGCACACAGTTAAAGTGGAAATTCCCATTTCAATTAATCCATTCAAGATAATTCATCATTGACTTGCACCAAGCCTAAATTAATTCACATAATCTCCCACAGGTGATTCTGAGTCCTGTCACATTGAAAATCAATATAAACCATCGCAGAGAGCCAGGGCAGTGAAGAAGTGGTCAGCACAGAAGTAGGAAAGACCTGAGGTTCTTTTGGAAGAATAATCTTCACAGAACATAGATGGGATCTTAGCTCCCTACCCACTCTATCTGGACCCCTCTTCCCTGTTCCTCACTCTAATATGAATGTTTCATTTCCATCACTGGAAAACAGCCAGCCCTGTGCACCTTGGATTTAACTTAGAGCTGCCATATGTAACCCGAGGCTGGACTCCCTGGAAGATAGTGAGGAGTCATCCAGTCAGTCACTTTCAGATTTTCTAGAGAATGGACAGTCCTGAAAATGGAGACATCTTCTCCTTCTCTTACATTTTCTCTGTGCCAGAGCTAATCGTTTAGGGTGGCCCATGTGCACTGGAGTTTCTGTCTTAGTCTTTTTTTCCTAGACATGGTAATCACCCATATCTGCCATCACTGTGTGCCCATTTTGAAGAAGACAACATCCAGGCAGCTTGGAGGAGGATGTGCTTGTTGAAGAGACCACAGAAGGGTATGGTTTGAGAACCAGAACAAATACTCAATATGAACGCTGCCCTGACATGCAGTAAAGTTCTATTCTTAATTCTGTGCCATACATAAGGTACCTACCTCAACCACCATCCTTATCAAGAGACCAGAGATGTCTGATCAGTAAGTTTCAGGGTTTCCAGCCCATGGGATTCAAACAAGCCCATAACATCCTTCTATGAGAAGTGGGGGCCTGACTCTCTTGGTGTTGCAGAGCCTGGAGGCTGGTCATTTTCTGTGTGCAGTCTCTGTGTGGTTTCCTCAGGGTGACTGACACACGGATGTTAATCTCATCTGTCTAGTGTCAAGTGTCTTGCATTCAGCCATCTCCATGGCTCCAGGGTAGAGGTAAGTAGGTGCAAACTCATCTTTCATAGCTTCAAACTTTCATATGTATCACTGAGGACATTAGCTCAAGATGGGTTTCCTGGGGCTTTACACCAAAAAGATGCTGTAAGTCACTGGCACAGCCAGGTGATGCTCAGTAGGTCATGAAGCCCTCTTGAAATTTGGGCTTAGGTGGGGATGCTGGGAAGGTCAGGAAGGGCAGAGTTCTTCTTCATTGCCCTTCTTCAATTGCCTCTTGTCTTCCTCCTCACCTTCACCCCTGAATGTGGGATGTGGTTCAGGGTACACCAGCGCCATTCCTTATTTCAAAGACCATGGTGGGCAGCAGAGGAGAAGTCATGAGCTTATTCCTCACTTCAGGTGTCCCACTGGGCTTGGAGCTGACAGGAGCTGTCCATAGGGTACAGGAGATGAGCAACAGGACTCATTTGGGTAGTGGTTCTGTTCTGGAGGCATAAAAGTTATATTTCCTGGTAACAGCAAGAGAGAAACATCTCTTGGTTTCCAGGGAGTCAGAGCAGAATCAGACGTGACTTGGTCATTAGCTGATATATGCATTTGCTCATTGACCCCACTGGTATTTATTAACATCTCATTGTCAGGTGCTGGATATAAGACAGACACAGATCTCACCTTGATGTGGTTTACAGATTGGAGAAAAGACATTAAACATGTAACCAAGTATACCTAATCTACTGACTGATCAATGGAAACTGAAGGAAAAGACACTATGATTATACTAGGCTCTTACCAACAAGAATTGCTTTTTTGGCTAGTGGCCCAACCCCAATTCAAAAATACAGCAGGTGGATAAGATTAATTGGCTCAGGCAACTGAGGAAAAAAAGCAATGGGTCCAGGGAATTCCTTGTGCCCCACTCCACCTCCTCTCTTAGCCTCTCCTCTCTCAGGCAACTCCCCAGCTGGGTTCCAACTGCCCTGACTATATTCTTACAGCTTGTGATCCAAGAAAGAGTGGAGAAATTAGCTTTCTATTTTTTTCTGAAAACCCTAAAGGAGGACTTTGGCCACTGAGCAACTGTGTGACCAGGGAAAGGATGAAAGTGTGACTGAGAGCCCCACCTCAGCCACAAAGAATGGGGTAGAAGGAATTCATTCCCTCAACAGTCTAGGTAGAAGGGAGAACTGAGGCTGCAGTCGAAGAAGATATCCACAGAGGAATCTTGATTGAATTGGGTTTGAGGGGTTGGGAATTCGCTATGCAGACGGACATTCTTGGCCCATTTCCATGGAGGCTGAGCTGTGTCAGAGGCAGGAGCAGAGAGTCGACTGCATGAGGGAATGGCCTCATTAGCATCTGCAAATCTTCCAGGAACAGCACACTCCACAGGTTCCTAAGTAACTGCAGGACCAGTCAACAGCTTCAGACACACTCAAGGGACAACTGTCCTTCCTGAGAGATGTCCCCTTCCTGAGAGTCCATGCTGGCTGTGCCTGCTTCTGATGACAGCTGACAACACAAATGCTTCCACTGTGACTGAGATTTAGTTGTTAGTTTTCAAAATATTCTTAAGTATTACCTTTTTAAGATTAGTTTTAAAGGACATGTAGAAAATACAATGTTTATTTCAGGAATGAGTTAGGAAAGATCAAGTCAGCAAAAGGCAACAGAGAGTTACCCAAAATCTTACTTTTCATTGGGAATGTCTTAACAAACTTTCCAGCTCTACCTTCCTCCTCTCTTTCTCTATCTCTTTCTCTCTTTATATATATATATTTTTTTCAACACATAGATTTAAATATGTGTGTATACACATGTACACATATTCACACATGTATACATATATGTGACTCAAATTGTTCTGAATGAGCATTCACACATATGAGTATAGCAAGACACTGTCCCTCATCCTTCTACATGTCTCCAGAAGTTACAGTTTTATTTATTATAATTTTTGTTTTGATATTATCTCACAAAATGAATTGGGAAGTAAAATCTCTGTCCCTAATTTTTTTTTTTTTTTTTTGGTTTTTTGAGGTAGAGTCTCGCTGTAGTTGAGGCTGACCTGGAATTCACTCTGTAGTCTCAGGGTGGCCTTGAACTCACGGCAATCCTCCTACCTCTACCTCCCGAGTTCTGGGATTAAAGGTGTGCACCACCACGTCCGGCTCTGTCCCTAATTTTTAAAAAGAGAGCTTGATAGGATTAACAGAATTTCTTCTTTAAAAGTTTGATAAAGCTTAACAATGATGCTATCATTATTAGGGTTTTGTTTGTGGGAAAGGATTTTGTTGCTGTTGTTAATTTTGACTTTTTTTTTTTTTTGAGACATCATTCCATAGCCCAGGTTGGACTGGAATTTGCTAGGCAGGCCTGGCTGGCCTCAAACTCGTGATGATCCAATGGTCCTTTTGTCTTAGCCTCCTGAGCTCCTGAGTGATGGAGTTTCAGGTTTAAGCCATCGGGCTTGAATTGTGGGAAGGTTTTAACTATTCGATTTCTTTGATACTTATGTTTAACCAGATATTCTATTTATTTTTCTGTGAGTGTTGACAGGAATTTGTGCATTCCCTGTAAGATTTATATTGTGTATGTGTGTGTTTGAGTTAGAGTTCTACTATGTACTCTGCTATGTTGCTGAGGCTAGCCTCAAAGTTATGACATGATCCTCCTGCCTCTGCCTCCCAAATGCTGGAATTATAGCATATTTTGGCCATCTTTTCTATGATTTTGAATTTAGTTTCATAAATTTGTCTAGCAGATTATTTTATTATCCTTTTACTTTCTGCATGCTCTATAGTGGTGTCTCTTCTGGCTTGCTTGGTTAGTAAGACCTCTCTCTCTCTTTCTCTCTCGCTCTCTTTCTCTCTCTTCCCTCCCTCCCTTTCTCTCTTCCCCTCCTTTCTCCTTATCCTTTTGAAACAAATAGCTGTTGGTTTCATTGATTTTAATTTTTCTTCTTTCCTAACATAAATATTTAAAAGCATACGTTTCTTTTCTAAGCTTCGCTTTAATGGCATCACACAAAGTTTCAACTGTTATATTTTCATGATAATTTAATTCAGATACATTTTCTGATTTCTTGTCTGATTTTTACATTTTGATTCAGGTCCTTTAGAAATGTGTTGTTTAGATTCCAAACATTTGGGTACTTTTCAAATATTTACTTGTTTTATTATTATTATTATTATTATTATTATTATTATTATTTTGTCTTTGTTTTTTGAGGTAGGGTTACACTCTAGCCCAGGCTGACCTGGAATTCACTATGTAATCCCAGGCTGGCCTTAAACTCATAGCAATCCTCCTACCTCTGCCTCCTGAGTGCTGGGATTAAAGGTGTGTTCCACCATGTCTAGCCTTTGTTCATTATTTTTCATGTGAACAGAATATAGATACTCTGTGGTTTAAATCCATTTGGACATTTGGATTTGCTGAGGCCTTTTGCTATCATGGCCTGGCATATGACTGTTTGGGTAAATGTTTAAAGGACTGTAACATTGTATTCTGCCAACATTAGCTGCCTGGTTCTATAAATGTCAGCCAGTCGAGTTGGCTGAGAGTGCTTTTCAAGTGTTTTGTGTCTTTACAGATTTTCTGTCTACTTATTCTATCAATTACTAAGTGCTAAAAATCTCACCTATAATTGTAGATTTTTTTTCTCCTTTCATTTATGTCAGTTTTTGCTTCATGTGTTGAACATTTTCATACCAGAGATCATTTGCATTAGGACATTTATGTATGGGAGGATTGATTGCTATGATTATGAAGGACTTTTTTGTTTTGAGACAGGGTCTTACTATGTAGACCAAATTGGCCTCCAATTTACTGTGTCGGCTAGTCTGGGTGCAAACTCATTGCCCTCCTGCCCCAGTCAATGTTGGGATTGCAGGGGCATGCCGCCATGCACGGCATGAAGGAATGTTTTAAGGTGATGGAAATGTTCTGTATCTTGGCTTAGTGTGGACCACATACACATTCTGTGGGTGTGCATGCTAGCCAGCACTCATAGTCCAATGGTCCTGGGGTGTGAAGGGGGGCAGGAACGAGCCTTCAAGACCAAGAGCAGTGAGAGGCGAATGAGGCAGAGGACTAGAGATGCTACCCCTGTGGACCAGAATGACATAAGGCTCTTCAGCGATGTCTCTGGAGACCTCCAAGGGTGTCAGGCAGGACTCTAGCATTTCTGATGGACTGTACTGATACTGTGTCTGTGTGCTTACTCTTACAAGACTGTACTGTTACTGTGTTTTTGCTACTTCCTCAAGTCCTTTGCTATATTTCTCAACAATCAGTCAGTTAACTCAGCATGTGATCCTAGGGAGTAGGCTCCCTGCTGCTGGCTCCTCTCCCCTCCCAACTCCAGCCACAACCTAGAGGCAACACTGTGGAGGCTGTTCCAGGCTGTGTGAGCCTCCTGAGGAGGTGGGAGTCAGGCTCTCCCCCATCATCAGCTGTCCATTGAGCCTGTTCCCCGTGCCCAAGATGGTGTTGGAGGCTGAGTACATCCAAGAAGGGTTTTAAGTCTTTGCCTGCCTCCTGGAGGGAGCCTGAGCTATTAACAGAGTCCAGGCTTGCTTGAAATAATCAGTAAGTGGTGTCAGGAAAGAGCAAAATCTACTCTGAGGGCTTGAGACAGCTTAGAGGATAGTGCTTGCCACATAACCATCAGTGTCTGAACTCAGACCCTACATATAAGCCAGAAGCTATGGAAGGCTTCTGTTATCCCAGTACACCTGGGTTGAGAAGACAGGCAGGAATAGAAAAATTTCCCAGATGCTCTGGGAGAAACCCTGCCTCAAATAAGGTGGACTCTGAGGACCAACTGCAAGTTGCCCTCTGACCTCTGTGTGCATGCTGTGGTATGTGCACGCCCATACTCATACACATAAACACACAAACACAATAAATACATTTCTAAAAAATTAAATATTTTTAAAAATCTGTATCATTAGACTAGGAAGTTTATACAAGCTAAGGATCACAGGAACTCGGTGATCTAATGGCAGAGCAGATTTGGGTTCCTATGAAGACCTTTATAGAAGACCCCCAAAGCAACTCAAGTCCTGCAGAGACTTCTGGGAAGAAAAAGGCACTGGAGTAAACCCAGGGTGAGAGCAGCTACCTGTGCCCCTTGTGCGTGTGTGGGCACATATGCAGTGCATCCTTAATGTCTGTGATTCTAGCAGAAGTGATAAGTTCATGGCTTAACATTACTACCCTGACCTTTAAATGCCTGCAAGTAAATAGCACTGGGCTGGTGGCCACTGGAGAGGGAATGCTTAGCTGGGCTTGCACAGTCCCTGGGGACTAGCCCTTGAAGTCACATGACTGGCCTGACTTCAGGCTGTTCTGAAAGTCTCCTGTAAAGCAAGTTAGTCACCTTCTCCCAGAATTGATTGAGTACCTGATATCCGCTGCCTGACCCAGGCATGGTGTGGCTTTTCAGAAAAGATGGTGTGCACACAGAACATGGACCAAGGGACAGTGGCTGGCAAGAGCTTGGCTCACCCCACAAGTACTGAATCACACTCCCAACTTCCCCATTTGCTCCTGAGCTGTGGAAACCACAGAAAAACGGCTTCTCTGTGCTTCAGTTTCCTACCTATGTTACAAGTGTCATCATAATGTCTTCCTTTCAGGTAGATGTGAGGCAGAAAAGCAGAGATTCTGGCAGGTGCACTCATGCACTCAACAGCTGCACTGTTTAGTCCTATTTATTGCTATTGACAATGATGGTTGTGTATCTCACGTTGGGTTCCACAGCAGACTCTGAAATGGGAGATGACTGTAGAAGGTTGTTTGGGGCATGCTCTTGGATGACACACCTGTAAACAGGTGAAGAGGGCAGCTAGGGCAGGAAGATGTCCTTAGATAGATTTCTGGAGTTTGACTGGTTTTCAGAATCATCCCAGTCAGAGATGGGGGAGGGGAGATCTTTGTATCCCTGCACCTGCCAACCATTGGTCATGAAGAAGATACAGCTGAGAACAGATCCTCAGCTACGAGCCCATGACATCTGCAATTCCCAGCCTTGACAGGGTGAGGGTTGGTAGGTATTTCCACCACAATGATGAGATCTAGGTAAGGTATCTGAAACACACAGCGGTGTGTCACATTGGACAGGGCTTTGGGATTTGTTGGTTTTAGCTTTTATCCTCACGGGACAAAAATATACTGGATGACTATGGGCAAATGGTGCTCCTCTTGGGATTCATAGCTTCTACAAGTGAAATTAAGGCAGTGTTCTGGAGTTACTTCCACGTCCAGAGCTGTGTGGCCTGGAGTATCTTGGAGGAGGGGTGGCCCAAGCTGATCTTTAATGATCACCAGGATTTTGATAAGCACCCTCATTCCTCAAATTCAGAGAAACCTCATTGTCACTGCCCACTGCCTGCAGGGGCAATGATAAACACACACACACACACACACACACACACACACACACACACACACACACACA
>PVHP010029727.1:0-22185 GCA_004024765.1 Zapus hudsonius
TGTTAGTATTAAGGACATGGGTAGTGCTGGGTGGATCCAGTCTCAGTTTGCAGAGAAGTTTCCAGTGGTTTTGGTGACAGGCAGCATGGGGTGGATAAGAAGTGTGAGTAAAAACCCCTATGGGGTTTCTTGTGGATGCTAGTTAATCATAGAGTATTCACAGCTCCCTAGTATCCCAGAATTCTCAGTTTGCTTTCATGTTTCCTCTGTGGGAAAGCCAACACCTGTCACACTCAAAGAGACTAGGTAAGGTTTCCTTGGTACAAAGGGCCAATGCTGTCAGCTCTGATGTTTGATGACCCTCTGCTATGACAGGGAAAGCAGTCAGAGTTAATCATGCTGACTCATCACCCAGTCTCTCTTTATGTGTGCAAAAGACATGCTGAGCAACATTGTTTCTGAAGTCTTACCAGATGAAAGCTGGGAGAAGCAAACAGTAATGGGTATAAAGAAGAGAGCTGTGTTTTCAGTGTGCTTCCTGCACCTTTTGCATCAGAATTGCTGGGCAGACTTGTTAGAAGTGCAGAGTTCTGGCCCACCCAGACTTACAGAATTTGAAACTGGACTTGTGGATTGTCATGGTTTGATCCAGGTGTCCCCCACAAACAAATGAATGTGTTCTGATTGATCCATCCTCAGCTGGTGGCAGTTTGGGTTTTACAATTTAAGGGAGCTTTGTTGTTGGGGGCGGGCTTATGGGGTTTATAAGCCGGCTTCCCCTTGCCAGTGTTTGGCATACCTTCCTGCTGCTGTTTGCAGTGCTGTGGCGGAGTTGATGTCCACCCCTCTGCTCATGCCATCGTTTTCCCTGACAGGATGAGTGCTGGCCCACCCAGACTTACAGAATTGAAAACTGGACTTGTGGACATACCTTTTTTTGGTGGTACTGGGGATTGAACCTAGGGCCACACATATGCTAGGCGAGTGCTTTTCCACTGAGCTACATCTCCATCCCTAGCAGCTGCAGATGGGGCAAAGAGCCTACTTATTTTTTTCTTTTTCAAAAAGCATTGTTTTAATCAGCCGCATATGATTGGCATGAATCTCCAAACCAGGCACAGTTTATGGGAGGAAAAGGTTAATTGAGGCTGCAGATCCAGGGAACATTCCATAATGGCAATAGAGGCTGCCCTCCCCCTTTTTACAGGTCCAAGAGAGAAAGAAAAACCATCTCCACACTCCCACACACAACAGCAAATAGGCATGGGGAGGAAGGTAGAGAAATTTCCTTCCCCTTTATATAGCCTTAGGGCAGAGTCTTACCACCCTATACCAGACTTGTTGGCTTGCTGAGTCTCTGGAATTTCTTTCCTGCACTGCCCTCCTAGGAAGGGATGTTCATTTCAGGCTTCCCTGAGCTTCCTTACATCATGCCCCCTACTGAGAGGGTTGCCTTCTTGTAAACATCCTCAGAGACCCACCTAGGATAGTTAAAGATATCAAGTTGATAACAAAACCTAACCATCATATGCATACTAGGTGATTTTGACACACTCAGTAGTTTGAGAGCCACTGTAGGAGAATAGCGTTTTGAAAAAAATACTATTTATCTATTTATTTATTTAGAAAGAGAGGAGGAGGAGTGGCAGGGAGAGGGAAATAAGAATGGTTGTGCCAGGGCTTATTGCCACATTACAAAGGAACTCCAGTGTGTATGTGGCTATGCATTAGTACTGGGGAATTGACCCCTGGCCATTAGACTTTGCAAACACGCTCCACCAACCATTGAGCCATCTCTCCAGCCCCAAGGAGAGAGTTTGAAATAAACACAAAACATGAAGGTATCTCTTGCTGCCCAATCCTGTTTGGC
Source organism: Zapus hudsonius (assembly GCA_004024765.1). Classification (NCBI taxonomy): domain Eukaryota; kingdom Metazoa; phylum Chordata; class Mammalia; order Rodentia; family Dipodidae; genus Zapus; species Zapus hudsonius. Next base: position 1,811 of record PVHP010029727.1, read on the forward strand.
CTCTGAGTTTACCCAGGCAGAATTTAGAGGGTATGGTGTGGATTCTTTGCCTCTATGTGACTCCTATGTGTTTTCTAGTTTTACATCTGCAGATATGATCAAAAGATGGTGCAAATTGGAATTCAGAGACTTGGACTGGGTGCCAGGATGGGTTGTAAGCACTTATGTGTGCCATCATCTCCTTTGGTCCAAATGGAAACCCCCTCTTTGTTAGGTCAGGAAATTATAAACAAGAGGTGTGCTGACACAGTGTAGCATGGAGTTTGTGCCAGTTGTCGCTGGTTGTGGCCAAGGGGCATGTCACTCCTAAGCTCTGGTCATCTTTGTCAGTTCTGACCATATTTGTTTTGAATTCACTTTCTACCTAGCACTGGCCATATGATCTTTGTCAAGTCACTTCCCCTCTCTTCACCTCACTCTTTCTATCTGTCAAATGGAAGCAGAATGGGTAAAGGTTTCCTGGGAGTAAACTAACATTGGAGGTTTTCAGTAAGGAGCTTAGGGAACACATAGAAGTATCCAGGACAAGAGCAAGTTGCATGATGAGGTCTGCCTTCAAGTTCACAGACCCCTGCTCACACTCTTGGCCAATTAATACAGCGGACAGCATGCCTCAGAGAACTAACTCTTGTGTGTGAGGCCCTGCCTCAGTTCCCCCTTGGACTTCAGTCCTGCTGCCTGGCCTGTAGCAGCTTTGAGTGCCCTTTTCTAAACTCCACCTCTCAGTTCGGTGCTCTTAAACCTGTCCCTGCTTGATCATAACTCTCATTGCAGCGAACTTGTCCTATGTTCTTGCAGCTCTATCCAGTCCTGGGGACCTCTTGGTTTTGTTCCTTCCCTGAATTGTCAAGGCCCCATAGCAGGCCACTTTTTGGTCTTGTCAGCTTCTCAGCATACTTGTCCCACTTGCAATAATATGACAATGAGAGAGTCTCACCATTGGGGCGATGGGAGAGAAATCAGAGCAGCCCAGGTGAGCTCTGTGCTTGTCCAGTGAGGTCTCTTGTCTCACTGACTTCCTGCAGTTTGTCTGCTCATGTCTCCACCCCTCCTGCTTCTCCCTCTGTTCTCCTTTGCTCTTTTGCTCCTCTCTGCCCTTCAAGTGCAGTGAAGAGTGGTCTACTCTGGATGTATCTGTGTTCTTCCTTGTCTGTTTTGCATCCTCCTCTGTTTGGACTGATGCCTCCCTGCCACCTGGGTGGGCACTGACCTTGTTGGCAAATAAAAGCCATCATTTGGATCTTGGCTTTGCTGTTTTCTCACTGCTGAATACCACCCTCACTTCTGGAACTTTCTACCTCCTTGACTACCTTGCCACCTGTATTAGGGTTCTCTATAGAGGAACAGAACAAGCAGAAGGAATTGGTTTTCAAAAGGGGTTTCATTGGATTAATTCAGGTTGTCTAACAATAGCTGTATAGAGGCTTGAGTATCAAGGAGCCCAGTTGCTGCTTAGTCCACACAGTTGGATGCCTCAGCAGTCCCAAAGGTAAGGCCCAGAGGATTCATGCTGGTCTTCAGTGCACACTGGAAGACTGAGAAAATTTGGTTCTGATGCAGACGAAGACTAGCCAAAAAGAGTAGATGCACTTTCCAGTTCCAGTGAATATCTGGGGCAGCCAGGTAAAAGGTACTCCCCAGTGAGTAGCACAGACAGCCAGGCAAAAGGGGCTGTGTAATCTCAGAGCTTCCTTATATATAGCCTACCAACCTACTCTGGAGGGCAAACTTCCTCCTTTAGTTAATCCTTCCTGGAAGCAACCTCATAGGCCCCTTAAGAGGAATAACTGTGGATTCCTATTCAGATCAATTTGGCAAGAGAATTTAACAATTCCGCCAGCCTTTCTAGGTGCACCTTTGCTCCAGTGTCCATGGCAGGCCCTTCTGTCTGTGACCCTCACCACTTAATACTGTCCCCTGCTTAGTTTCTAGACTCCGCTGTATCCTCTCTGTCTCTTCTCTCTAGCTGGCCTCATCTGAGCCATGCTGGTAGATTACTCCCCAACTATGCCTCCAATCTATGCTTCCCTCTTGATTTTCAGGTGCATATATCTACCTCCCTGTGAGAGCTCTTTCCAGGCAGGAGACAGTGGAGCCCTCAGCATTCTCAGTTTCCATGTGGTCAGATAGCCACCCCACCCGGCCTTGTTCCTTGACCTTCTCCACATGTTCTGGACTATTGAAGTGCATCTTGCTTTATTTATTTATTTATTTTTTGAGACAGGATCTCCCTAATTAGCAAAGGGTAGCTTTAAACTCAAGGCAGTCCTTCTGCCTCAGCTTCCCAAATGCTGAGATTACACCCAGGTACCACCAGGATTTTCTGATTTTTTTTCTTTTTCAGCAAGTATACCTAGCACTTCTTAGTTGACAACAGTGACCTAGTGCTACTCTGTGAAAAACCCCTGGAATCTGAGCAGTTGTTACCACAGGACTCTGGTTAACCTGCAGCCCAGAGTGCATCACCTGCTTGCCTTGAAAGACACCATAACTCCCTGGGCCTGCAGCTTGGGACCTCCGCTCCCTGGTAACTCCTGCCAGACCTATGTCATGCCACCCTCAGCTCTGAACATGACCAATTTTGTCATGACTGCATGCTTTTCTCTATACCATAGCTACTTCTTAGAACAGGTTATGTTTATCTGATTGCAAATGCTCTGATTTGTGAAGCCTTCCCCGATTTTCCCAGGCCAACTGGAGGCCTAATCTTCTTGTCTCATCTCTGGGTACCTCTAATAATGTGTATATTTTCCTATCTCCTTGTTGCATCTGGCTAAGTGCCCATTAGGGTTGAGGATCATGCCTGCTTCTACATTCCCTTCTCTTCATGAGACAGCATAGAAAAAGGGAATCTTGGTCCTCATGAGGATTAAAGTTCTCCAGGTTCCAGACTGAAAAGTTTACCAAAACGTCTAAGTGGCCAGTGGCTCAGCATACTTCCTATAAATCTAGATGCATATCTGCTTTCATATCTGTTCTCCTCACTGCAAGTGGAAGACAGGAAAAATCTCCTGACTGTCCTTAACCTGGGAGTGACAGTAAACAGCAGACAGACCTGGCTGAGAAGGAGGGCCCCAAGGGTGTTTCTCTTGCTTCTCACTACATGGGGGGTGGGAGAGGAGGGTGAGTAATCTTTTTCCTTAAGGCCTGTGAACAAGGGTAGGGAAGTCAGTCCAGGAGGGGTTCAATGTTACTTGGGGGTATGGACTAGCTGCCCCCCCCCCCATATCCCTCTTGGGTTTAAGGACTTTGGTTGCTTGCTTGTCCTGCATAGCTCATTTGCCTGCTGCAAGTTTGTTAGAGATCAGCTACATTTGACATCCATGGGCTGTGCAGATGAGCAGTTGCCTTGTTGCACTGGGAGAGAAAGTGGTTAGGGGAAAGCCTCCTCTGAGTCATTGTTCTGGGTTATATTGTGTCTCCCTAAAGATGCACTGAAGTCCCAACTCCTGGTACCTCAGAATGTATACTGATTTCGAAATAGAATCTTTGCAGGTGGTCTCAGTTAAGATGAAGTCATAGTGATTAGGGTAAATTCTAATCCAACATGACTGCAGTTCTCCTAATGGAGAAGGAATAGAGGCAGAGATGGGCATGAGAGAAGGAGGAGGCTAAGGTTGGAATGACACGGCCACAGCCAAGGAATACAAGCCACCCCCAGACACTCCACAAGGAAGGATCCTTCACTCAACAATTCACACAGAGGTGGCCCTCCCCCAACCTTGGTTTGCACTTCTGGCCTCCATAGCTAGGAGACCATCCATCTGAGCACTTTGTTTCAGTATCTGCAGGAAAGGGATGGGGCTGAATTGTGTCTTTGGTACTCATACCCCTCATCAGAGTACATGTGGATCTGCCCATGCAGGGGTGGGAGGATCCGTTTGGGTGGACATATTCCTTCACTGAGACTGGATAGTGTATGTGCAGGAGGCAGAGCAGAGCAGTAAGTGTCATCTTGTGCCATGGTCTGTGCTCTTAAGTGAAAGCTGATTTGCCTACAAACCCTGATAATTTGGACCTGCAGACTTGAGTTTGGAGTCTGCAGGCAAAGCGGTGCAGAAGTCAGAGGAAAGTCATCAAGGGTGTCAATGGAGGGTTGGGATCAGGAGAGATGTTCAGGCAGACATTGTCTCTATGCCACAGCAACTGAAGTTGCACTCACTGTCCGTATTGATTTTTTTTTTCCATCTACAGAGGAAAATCCGCCAGAGCTACTTTGCCTCTGTGTCTTATTTGGATTCACAAGTCGGGCGCCTTCTGAGTGCTTTGGATGATCTGCATCTGGCCAACAGCACAGTGATTGTGTTTACTTCTGATCATGGTAAACATTCCCATGGATGCAGAAGAGTCACTCAGAGCTCCATGTTTCCTATGAAGCATAACTTTTCAAATATATGCTTGTAGGTCAGCAGTGCTCCAAGTCCAGGACCTTTGGGTGCTTTATGGCCAGCCTGGCAGCAGTAGGACCTCTGTCATGGATACTGGGGGGTGGAGGCAGGTGGGGACCTGCTGTTCATTGTCATGTGCAGAGCAGCTGCTTGTGTCTGTTAGTTTTTAGTTAATTTTTCAGTTCACGTATAGAGAAATGGGCTCCATCATAGCATTTCAGGCATATATGTCATTGTCATTGTTCTAATTGTCTTCCTCCCCTATTGCCCTCTTCTCTTTTCCCTGCCTCCCCTCTCAGCATTTTGCCACATGTATTCCTGGAATCTCTCTTTTCCCCTCCTCCCCTCAGGTCTCCTGTGAGGTAACCGTTCAAACTCCATGTCTCACCTAGAGGGTTCGGGGAGATTTAGGTTTCCTTAGGAGGTTCCAGAACAATCCTGGCAGAGTCCAGCAAGGCCCTGGGATCTGACTAGATTGCTCCCTGCCACTATCCCCACTGTTGTTTCTGCCAGGAGATTGAACTGGTTACCTTTTCTGAATATAAAGCTGTCATTTTAAAAATAAGCTCTTGCATTTGAAAAATTTTCAACACTCCAAGAGTGAAAAAGAAAGCAGAGTTGAGTATTAGCAGCACTCTTGTTCATCCTTCCTTTTCCCAGCCCTGCTCCTGAGTGTTTTGAAATAATCAGAGATGGCTCTTTTCATTGGACACTGTCTCTAAAAGTTATCACTTAAGTGATAACTCCATAATTCCATTATCATACCTAGAAAAAGAAAATAATTTTGCATTTCATTAAATATGAATTGGAACAATAGCAAATCATAACATGTGCTTATTATGAAAAGAACGTATTCAGGACATTAAATGAAGGGGCAGATGTAGACCCTGTGATGTGTCTTTCTGGGGCTGTACTGACAGACTGGGACTTGGTCTGCTAGCCATTAGTGGTGCACATATATACACACTTATGTTCTTGTGTGTGATATGGGGTGTATCACAGACATGGTTGACTGTGCAGTGTGTTCTTTTCACTGTGTTCAGTGTCACCTATGTGGAGGTCAGAACAGGACATCTAGTGCTAAGTCTTTGGCTTCCAACCATTTTGAGGCAGGGTTTCTTATTATTCACACCTGCCAAAGCCAGGCTAGCTGTCCTGTGAGCTTCCAAGGAATTCATCTATCTTGGCCTCCCCCAGTGTTGCTATAGAGCACTCTGGGATTATAGATACCTGCTATAATGTTGTGGCTTTATGGTTCTGGGGTTCTGATTTTCACTTTATCCACTGATCCATCTCCCCAGCCTAGAAACTGCTTCTTGCTGTGCTCCCCCAAGCTATGTGAGCACCCTCTTCTAACTCACAGCTTTGAGGGCAGAGGGATGGACAGTATCCATCCACAAGGCCATGATGACTGACTGTTCAGAGTTTTCTTTCAATTCAGGTATTAGGATGACCTCAGCTTCAAGTCTGAACTAGTTCTAGCCCTGTTCTAAGGTCACAGTCCCTTGAAGGCTACAGAGACTGAGCAAGACAAGTTTCAGCCTAGATTCTATACTCTCCTCTGTCAGAAGTCAGCAAGTGGGAATGGGATAGTAATGGGAAAGTTGGGGTTCTCAACTTGTTCCAATGTACTTTAAAACTTAAGAGTACCCACATTCTTATAAAATAAAAGAATTAAAATTGTAGATCACCAGAGGATAATATATAGCAGGAGGCTTTATTTAAGAGGGAAGGAGAAGCTACAGAGATCTCCAGTCACTAGTCAGGAGAGAGGACATGGGGGAGGTGCTAGGCACATGGCTATGAAATCTGTGCTGGCCAGCCCAGCAAGAGGAAGAAGGGAAAATATAAGAGGGCGCTCATCACAAGGGAAAAAAAGGTTCAGTTGGAAGGAAGCCCTAGCCCCCTGACTGTGGTAAGGTTGGTGCTTACCTAACCTGGAAATTCAGATGTCTCTCTGCTGGGCAGCCATGAGGGAAAAGAGAACAATCCTTCCTTCTCTAGGTGACGATATGCTCTGGCCCAGGTGAGACAGAGAGACAGCTGGTTGGTCTACCTTTGACCAATCAGTTTCAGGATTAGGTTTGAGCTCTAGTAAGAAACACCTCCCATTCAAGGGGAGGGGGCCAGGTAAGGTAATAGATGGGTAGAGCCTGCCTATAAGCAGAAGTCCAAGGACACTCCAAGTCTAGGGACACTCGTGGCTACCTTTTGGGTCCCAGTCACCCTAACCTGTCACATGGTGACTAAACTACAGTTGTGAAAGACCTTCGTGTAGTCCAAACAATGTGAAATTCTCCATGTACAACGCTCATCACCCAATTTTTATATCTCAAAGTGTGCTTACACTTAAACACGCAAACTGTAGTGTTCACACTATCTTTTGCAATGGGTATTTTAAGGTGGTGTTAAGGATCTCTGTTTTTAATCAGGCAAATTATTTGGATCAATTTTTTTTAATCTATTCATGATCTGTCTCAAAAATGAGCAAGTCATCTTTGTTCTGTGTGTAGTTCTAGAGTTCATGTTGTGGTAGTATAAACCCTGGAACCTTGAGCTTCTGAGACATGATCCAAGAGCTAGACCTAGGACTGGATGGTGGAATCACTACAGCTTTTTGCAGTGAGCTGCAGGGTGCTTAGTATGGGCTTCAATATGGACTAAACCATTGGATTCCTGTCTTGGCAGGGGAGGCAGGTTTGTTTGGGGCGTACTGGACATGCAGAATTCAGTGTGGGCGTGCATCATTACATGCTTATTAAAAGAAGATATTTTAGTTTGTGAATTCAGGTTTTTATTTTTACTTTATTTTTTTTTTTCAGTTGTAGGGTCTCTTTTTAGCCCAGGCTGACCTAGAACTCACTAGCCCTAGCCTGGCCTCAAACTCAAAGGATGGATCTTCCTACCTCAACTTCCTGGAAAGTATTTCTTTTGAACAGAGTTCTTCTTTGAGGACAGATGTCTGACTTTGAATACAGCAGCATTCAGATAAAGTCACATTTTTGTGGTCATTGTAGAAGAATTTCCTTAAGTTGATGAGCTTTTGTTTCTTCTGACCTTTATAGTTGTAAAGAAAAGGGTGTCTAAAGTAAACAAACCATGATATAATTATTCATTTTCTTTTATTGTTTGATTTTTATGGCCCAGGGTGGGCCCTAGGTGAACATGGAGAATGGGCCAAATACAGCAATTTTGATGTCACTACCCGTGTGCCTCTGATGTTCTATGTTCCTGGAAGGACGGCTTCACTTCCAGAAGCAGGCCAGAAGCTTTTCCCTTACCAGGACCCTTTTGACTCCAACTCAGCATTGATGGATCCAGGTATTAAATCCACTGAAGTGATAAGTTCCTATAGTTCACATGTGAACCATTTGACTGAGTCACAAACTGTGGCCGTACACAGTTACTTGTGTAGATATTCCTTCTCTCTGCTGTATATTCTACACTTTTATATTTGCACCCCCATGCTCTGAGTTGAGAAGGTGAGGCAGAGGCACAGTTGACAATATGACCATGATCCATGGGCAGCCTTGGAGGGTAGGGCCTGAAGGAGCAGGTGGCATTCCCAAAGTACTGAGGACTGCAGTGCAGCATGCAGCAAACCTTAGAGGAAGGGACTGTAGTCTGCTGCAGCAGAGTTTTCCCAGTAGATGGTTGGAATCCTTAACATACAGATTTTGGTGATAGCTCATTCCGTATACAGGGGATATTTTCCGTACTGGTGCTCTTTGATCTACGAAATCACTAGATCTGTAAATCTGCCTTGTCATTCTGCTCTATACTCCCTCACATTGAAGGGCAAGTTTACTGTCCCTTCTAGGTCCCATTCCATCAAAGCAGACAGATACCCTCCCTACCTGCTGTGTGAGGTGCTATGTGTGGGTTATTGTGACTGTATCTGTCTAGTGCATTTCAAACAGAGATTATGTAATCAGCTGATGTTTGCTTTTTTCTAAGTGCTTGTCCCTTGAACTGTGGTAAAAACAAACTGTCCCCTTTCCTGACTTAAACTTTGCGTCTGTCCTTAAGGTTTCAGTCTCCTACTTTGTATTCATTCCTGTCAAAACTCACCTTGGTTTTAGATCATTTGGCCCTTATAGATCTTTGAGTTTGCTTTAATGCTGCCCAGTTTAATTTTCTGCATATTTAATTTTGGGGTGCTATGTGTTCTTTTACAACATAAGGAGAAATGTTAGAGTTCTTTGTTTGCTGTGACAAATCTTCTGGTAGGTATAGTGAATCCTTTTGGAAACTGGGAGGTATTCAGCAAGTTATGAACTCATGTAGCTGTACTACTATCCAGCTTTTTTTTTTCCAAATTTAATTTCTGCCCTCTATCATTTCTCTGAACTTTAACTGGATTTTCCAACAACTTGTTGAATTTGGCCAGTCTAACATGCTTGGAACCATTTCACCTTTCATTAGTTACTTCTTCATTCCATCATGGTGTGGAGAGTATGGTGTCAGAAGCTTCAGGTAGTTGGTCATATTCAGTCCACAGTCAGGAAGCAGAGAGCGATGAATGCTGGTGGTCTGGTCTCCTTTTTATTCAGCCCAAGGCCCCAGCCCACGGAACAGTGCTGTCCACAGCTCGAGTGGGCCCTTCTCTAGAAAATACCTCAAATGTATCCCCAATGTTGATTCCAAATTCTATCAAGTTGAGAAGCAGCAATTAACCATCACGACCTTTGTTCTTGTGTTGGGCTCTCTTCTCAGGATATGGCAGTAGTTACTTAGACCAAGATAAAAATTATAGATACAGGCCTATAGTGCAGCTACTTGAGGGGATAATGTCGGAGGACCTCAAGTTCAAAGCTTTCCTGAGCTACAGAGTGAGTTCAGGCCTTGACAACTTAATGTGAAGTGCTGCCAAAAAGCAAAAGGAATTCTTGGGATAGAGCTCAGTGTCTCTTTTCTAGCACATATGAGGTCCTGGGTTCAACAGCTAGTAAATACTAAGAGTTTGCAGAATCTTTTCAATCCTTTGTTCTCTCATGTGTGGTATACATACAGTCAGTGTGTCAGCAAGCTTATTCTTCTCCATTTGGAATATGTCCCCATCCTTTCTCACCACCATCAGCATTGCAAAAAATAAAAAATAATAATTATAACCTAAAAGAAAGAATAGAAAGAAAGAAAAGAACTCCAAAATAAAGCCTTGCTTGGGAGCCTGCTGTGCTCACAGCTCACTCTGAGTAAACACCCTTGCAGAGGATAGCAAGGCCTCATGAAGACGCATTGTCTCTCATCTCTGGAACTTTCTCTTTTGACAGGTATCCCAGTCAGTTCTGTGTCATGTTTTCTCTCGACTAGATTCAGACTCAACGTTGTTGAATAGTGTATGGCACATAATCCTGTATTCTCTAATATTACAGGTCACTTTCTGGCAGCCTTCTTAGTGATGCTATGCTTTATCACTTGTTAAGGTGATTTTCTACTGAAAAATGACTTCAATTTTTTTCTTTGCTTTTTTTTTCTTTTAATTTTGCTTACAAGTCAAGTGTCTAGAAAATCAAATTGATCTTGGGACCTCAAGCCCTTTAAAGCAAACATATTTATTTATTTTTAACATTTTTTTTTTCTTTTCAATACTGACCTGGAACTCACTCTGTAGCTCCAGGCTGGCCTAAAAATCACAGTAATCCTCCTACCTCTGCCTCCTGAGTGCAAAGGTGTGTGCTACCACGCCCAGATTATTTTTAACTTTTTATTGACAACTTCTATAAATACAAATAATAAGCCATGATTATAAATCCCTTCCATCACCCTCGATTCGCTCCTGAATCCCCCCTCCACTGAATCCCATCTTATTTCCAACTAGTCTCTCTTCTTTTTTGATGTCATTATTTTCCCTCCTGTGATGCAGGTCTTGTGTAGGTAGCATCAGCCACTGTGAGGTCATGAATATCAAGGCCACTTTGTGTCTGGAAGACAGCATTGTAAGCACTCCTCTCCTTCCTTTGGCTCTTACATTCTTTGTGCCACCTCTTCCACAATGGTCCCTGAGCCTTGGAGGTTGTGATAGAGATGTCTCACTTACTGCAGAACACTCCACTGTCACTTCTTCTCATTACTTTGTTGAGGTTTGAGTCTTCCCCAGTGGCCATCACCACCAGAAAAGAAAAACTCAAAGTGAGAGGAGCATTAGTATATGGGCATAAACATAAGTGTTTACAGGGCAGTCTAGTGGACATAACATAACCATTTAGCCAGACAATAGTAGTAGTTTCCCCCCAGGGCTTATGACCTCCCCTCCAACTCTTAACTGTCCCAAAAGACTAGAATGAAAATACAAATCCAAGATCAATTGTGATGTTGTATTTTGTTTATTTGAGGGTGTTTCGTGTAGCTTAGGCTGGCCTCAAACTCAGTATATAATCAAGAATGACCTTGAACTTGTCCTACCTCCACCTCCTGAGTGTTGAGAGTGTAGGTTTTTTGCCATTGTTCCCAGCCTCAAGATTTGTTTTCGCAGGAATCAGTAAAAGTACATGATGTCCATTTACTTTTTTTTGATATTTTTAATTATTCATTTGCAAGGAGAGAGAGGGAAGAGAAGGGTGAGGAAGAGAATCAAGGAGAGGAGAGAATGAATGAGAATGGGTGTGCGGGGGCCTCCTGCTGCTGCAGATGAACTCCAGACACATGTACCACCTTGTCTATCTGGCTTTATGTGGACACTAGGGAATCTAACCCACCCAAACTGTCAGGTTTTGTAAGCCAGAACCTTTAGTCACTGAGCCATTCATCTCTTCAGTCCCTGGATTTAGGTTGTAAAGATAGACTACAGTTAGATACCCTTTGATTCCTATTAGGATTGTTGTTAATAAAAAAAAAAACAATTATTGGCTGTGGTCTGGAGAAATTGGAACACCTATGTATTAGTAGTGAGACTGTATAATGGAGGAGCTGTTTTGGATAACATTTTGGTAATATCTCAAAAAATAAATCTAATTACCATAACGAGTGGCAATTACACTTCTAGGCATTTATACCACAGAAGAGAAAGCAGATATTCAGATAAAAATTTTGAACATGAATGTTCATACCAGCACTATTCAGCCCTATTTAAAAAGTTGGAAGCAGCTCAAGTGCCCATTTCTGGATAGATGGATGGATGGATGGATGGATGGATGGATGGATGGATGGATATACACAAGGTGCTATAATGTACATAGGATATCATTCATCTTTAAAAAGGAAGGTGATTCAAACAAATGCTACAGGATGAATGGAGCTTAGAGACATTTCCTAAGTGAAAGATGCTAGCTCTAAAGATTCACTACAGTCAGAGGGCACTCACATGTCCACAGCGGTCAATCTCATAGATGGAGAAAGTAGGATGGACTTTGTCAGTTGCTACAGGTACAAATTAGCAGCAGTTGTTTTGTCCCCATTAGTTGTGACAGATATCTGAACTGAATTCTGGAGGTGATGGTGATGATAGCACAACAATGTGAGTAGATTTAATGCCACTAAAGAGCTTGTGACTTTTATTTTTTGTGTATTTTACAATGTTAACAGGAAAAGATAGATCAATCTGCAGATTCCAGAAATGAGAAATCTGTGGTATAAATACCTTATTCTTCTGGCTGGAGAGATTGCTCAGTGGTTAAGGCACTTGCCTCCAGTGCCTAAGACCCTGGGTTCAATTCCCCAGTACCCACATAAGCCAGACCCACAAGGTGTTATGCCTGGTGCACTCTCTCTCGCTCTCTTTCTCTCTCTCTCTCTCTCTCTCTCTCTCTCTCTCTCTCTCTCTCTCTCTCTCTCCCTCTCTCTTTGTGTATCTCTGCTTGAAAATGAATAAATAAAATATCTAAAAAAATTATTTTAAAAAAACTTATTCTTCAACAGAGTCTCTTACCCAACAGTTTGAGCTTTAATAATGGCGTTCATCTGAATTAATTATTTGGTTCCAAAATTTTAAGTAGTTTAAAAAAGCGTCAACAGACAGGGGGCCCCTTAATTTTACATGTGACAGGTGAGTGTGAAAGTGGTGGTGTTTCTGAACTCACTCTGCCAAAAAGAGATGTAATGAAAACAGGTTGAATCTAGACAGGCTCCTTCAGTCATCTTTCCTGGTTTGGATTGCTTCCTTAAGTGCACTCTATTCAACTTTGATACTTCCTCTTTCAGGCAGACATGCCCGGGGTCCCGTGGAACTCTTATCTCTGTTCCCCACTCTTGCTGCACTTGCAGGACTGCAGGTACCTCCTCGCTGCCCCATTCCTTCATTTCATATCAAGCTGTGCAGAGAAGGCCAGAACCTTCTGAAGTATTTCCAACTCTCTGACTTGGAAGAGGATCCATACTTCTCTGGTAATCCACAAGATTCCATTGCCTATAGCCAGTACCCTCGGCCTGCAGATTCTCCTCAGTGGAATTCTGACAAACCTAGCTTAAAAGATATAAAGATCATGGGCTACTCCATACGCACTATAGATTATAGGTACACCGTGTGGGTCGGCTTCAATCCCAATGAATTTCTGGCTAACTTTACTGACATCCATGCAGGGGAACTGTATTTTGTGGATTCTGACCCATTGCAGGATCATAATCTCTATAATGGCTCCCAACATGGAAAGCTTCCCCAGTCATTGAGGCCCTGAGTTTTGTCAGCCACAAAGGGCACCTACATGTCCCTTTCCCCCATCTAGGTGGCAAAATTGGTGTTAGATACAGTCATTTTGTCATTACCCATAAGAGTCAAAGAAACCTGAGTGGTAGGAAACTAAAACATGCATCAACATTTTGGCTAAAGAGTATGTGACAGATAAATGTTTTAATTTGTTTTATTAATTAATAAATGGTAATTGGATTTGGGCTAGGATAAATCATTTTAGCCCCCATCCCACCACTTGTGATCCTAGCCTCGTCTCTTGCTAAATGCAAGTGAACAAAGGGAAGTTCTGTCTGCATACCTTTGTATATAAAGACCATGCTAACCAAGCATCACATTACACTTTGTTGAATTTAGTGCATTTTGAAAAGTACCCATGTATTAAATTAAGTTTTACTCTAAGTTCCTTCTTTTGTTTATAATTTACAAATATATCTTTGGAGTCCTGTATAGTCAAGGTATGTCAATATGAGATACATTTCTTTGTCAAATGTGAAATTAAATAATTGGAGAAGCAACTTTCCTTAAAATCTATCTTCAGTTTTTTCTAAGACAATAGATTTTTAAATGTGAAGATAAAATATGCATGAAATCATGAATGTGTTATTTTTTTTCATTAAAGTATAAATGATGCTTAGTAAATTAGAGACTGATGTATAGGAAATTTAGTTAAATCTTTTCAATACCCTGGTCCAAATAATAATTACTACCACAAAATATAACTCTCGAACTCATTGACCATCTACGAGAAGTTTGTTATTCTCAAAGAAAAGCATTTTATTCTTTTTTTTTTTTTTTTCGAGGTAGGGTCTCACTCTAGCCCAGGCTGACCTGGAATTCACTATGTAGTCTCAGGGTGGCCTTGAACTCATGGTGATCCTCCTACCTCTGCCTCCCGAGTGCTGGGATTAAAGGCGTGCGCCACCATGCCCGGCTAAGAAAAGCATTTTAAAATACAGTTCTATCCATACTTTGAGTCATTCTAAATCATATTGGTATTATTGTTTAGAGATGGTTGTTGCAGCTATCCATTTATACAGGAGGCAGAAAATATTCCACTTGTTCTTAGTAAAGAAAATATTAATTTTTTGAAGTTCTAACTTATTTTGAGGATTATGGAAACTTTTTATTAGTACATTATTAAGTAATTTTTAATCCGTAGTACATAAATTTTGTATTTCCTAAACATGAATGTAACCAGATAGGCTTGTAATAATATAAGGTCAGTTCTTATCATCTTAAAAAATTGTCTATCTATAATCATACCTACAACATGATGAAGCTGATCAATTATCAGTAGTCAGCAGCTTTCTAAATATGTAATGGAGTCAGCCTTATATAAAAGTGATTTGCTAATTTTTTTTCCTTAAAAAAGGCCCGTGTTTCAATGTAAGCATTTGTGAAAGAAAATATAGCAAGTGAGATTAAATTACTACCATGTATTAAATTGTAAGCAAAAAAGACAGGATATTCTATTTGTCAGTAAAGTTTTATACACAAATTGCTTTTACACATTGGACTGCGGTAGAGATGTGTGGAATAGCAGTTCGGTGACTGTCTTAGCTATGATTTGTATTTATTTCCTTCAGCTTCATCCACTCCACAGCTGCAATGTCAAGTTTTTACAAAGGTTTTCAGTTCCCATGCATTTGCTATTCCCGGTTGGGTACAATGTATACACTTCATTTTTTTTCTCACTGTATTTTCTGAAGCAATTGAATGTCAAAACCTTCGAAGGACTGCTTATGTTGAAACCATAAATTCAATTCTGCTGTCCACTTAGTAGGCACACCAGGCATATGTGGTGTTTAAATTAAAACCAATTGAAATTGGGAAAGATACCTGGTCCCATTATATTTCAAATGTTGTAGAACATTTCTACCATGAAAGAAAGTTTGATTGGATGGAGTTGCCGCGGTTTGGTTTGCCTCTTGATTTGAGCTAGATCTGCTGACCAGTGGCCAGCCCTCCTATGAGATGGCTCTCTGCCCTCATTTGCCCACAGACTAAGCTGCAGGGTTTAGGCACAGAGTAGAGAATTGGCTGTGGTCATTGGCCTCTTCCTCTCCGCTCTCATCACCATTGCCTCTGGCCTTCTTCTTTCCTTCCCAAGTAGTTTACCTCCCTTCCTTTATCCTCCCCTGTTCCTGAAAGAATCCATGTGTCTTCCTAAAATCCCTCTTGACCCTGCCCTTTGAGAACACCGTCAGTGCCTATATTGGTCTAGAAAGACCTCCGCTGAGCAGTCAGAGTCTTCCCTGGCTCCACGATGCCCCTGCCCTTGGTTGACTCTCCCTTGCCAATCCCTGCCTCCATGGCCCTCCTAGGTTGTGCCCACTCTTCTTGGCCCTAGACCATTCATGGCCATTCTTCACAGCCCAGCTCCCATCTCTCCCTCCCCCCACCACACACCAAGAGGCTGAGGCTTCAGTGACTCTCTGGACTTTATTGTGAGGTAAAATGAACCTGTCTAAAAAACCTGGTATTCACCTTACTTTTGAAGAAACATTTCTGTCTCATTATGGGGTTGATGTGTTAATTACGGAGTACTGGAAAACAGAAATGTAGTAAAAGGTGAGAAAATGTATGAATATTCCATCCTGAGGTTGTCACTTAATATCTTGTCTTTTGGGGCTGGAGAGATGGCTCAGCGGTTAAGGCACTTGCCTCCAGTGTCTAAGGCCCTGGGTTCAATTCCCCAGGACCCACATAAGCCAGATCCACAAGGTGGTGGCCCTGTTGTTCTCTCTCTCTCTCTCTCTCTCTCTCTCTCTCTCTCTCTCTCTCTCTCTCTCTCTCTCTGCTTGAAAATGAATAAATAAAATATTTTTTAAAATATCTTGTCTTTTGGGGGCTATATTTTTTTCATATGTCTGTGATCCTCTAAGAAGTCTTTATAATGCAATTTATGGTTCTTTCTTTCCCCCTAAGTATTATGTGTGGTTAATTTGGAGTGTTGCAAAGATACTGCTGGTAGTATATTTTATTGTGTTCTACTGTAATTTACTTAAATTCCTTTCCATTGATAGAAATTTCATTATTCTAAATATTCATAATTACAAAATGCTGTGATCAACCTTGTGAATAAAATGTTATTATGTATTTCAAATTATTCCCTTAGGGTAGTTTCTCAGTACCAAGTTGTCAAAAAATCTTCATTTTCTCCTCAGTCTTTTGCTACCACAGAGCACTAAAGTTAGAAAGTAAAGCCAACAAGCATACAAATAATAACCACAACCCTTCCCCAAAATGCTCCTATAATAATAGGTGAAGGTGGCACCCTGTTCAACTTTATAAGTCTTCGCTTATTAATGACATTGGCGATCATTTTCTTTGTACTGATTGTGGGGCATTTGCATTTGCGTTTCCAGTTGAGTTGTGTGGATTCCCTGTAAATTTGGGTTATGAGTTTCACATTCTAATGTAATCAACTAAATTGATCTTTCCTGGTGTGGTATTCTTTCCTGTATTTTCTTATTAAACATGAATAAATCCCATCTGAAAACAGAATAATTACTTGTTTTCCTTGTGGTTTGGCTTTCTCTTTTCTCCGTCTCTCCACCTGATCACAAGAGTAGTGTATGCTTATTGCATGAAATATGGGGAAAGTGGAAAATGATCAAGATGGAAAGAAGCCCACTTTCCAGAGTACAGCTTCTGTTTATATCTGTACGTTTCCTTCTATTCCCTTCCTTGCTATGATGTGCAATCTCGATCTTATTCTTTTGAAAGTGCTCTTAACTGCTGAGCCATCTCTCCAGCTCTAATCTGTTTCATTTATTAGTATGTTTGCATGTGTATGTGCTGTGCATATGTGCATGTGTTTGCATGTGTATGTATTTTTACATGTGGAGGCTTGAGGTTGATGTTGGGTGCCTTCTTGATTGCTCTCTTTATTTTAATGAGACAGGGGCTGTCTCACTTGAACTCAGAGCTCATGACTTGGCTCATGGCTAGCCAGCTAGCTAGCCCTGGTGTTCCCTGTCTAGGCCTCCTGAGTGCTGGAATTACAGGTGGCCTGCCATGCTCACCTGACATTTCCTTTGGTGCTGGAGATCCAAACTCCTGTTCTCACACTTCTTTGGTAAGCACTTTATCCACTGAGCCATCTTCCCAGCCCCATCTTTTTTTTTTTTTTGCAAAACTTAATCAAATCGTAACTGACATTAAAACTGGTATAGTATACCTAAGTTAAAATTTAGCATATTATCCACTGTCAATGGAGTAGTCCAGTGGTGTTGAGTAGGTAAGTACATTTACATTGTTGTGTGGTCTCTAACTAATATCAATCCACAGAATTGACTTTTCTTCTTTTTCTAATTCTTTTTTTTTTTTTTTTGGTATTACTGTGTATAGAACCCAGAGTCTTAAGCATGCTAGACAAGGATTCTACTACTGAGCTATATCTGCAGCCCCAGAACTTTCTTCTTAGAAAAGTGAACCTGTTACATTAAATACTCTCTGTTTCATCCTCCAGCTCTTGGCAAGCACCATTGTCCTGACTGTCTATGTGATTTGACTGTTCTCATAGTAACCCAGTCATTCATTAGTATCCTTTTCTGACCATGTTATTCCATTGCTGTATTTTCAGGATTCATCGGTGTCTTAGCATATGTTAGAAATTCTTTCCAGTTTGAGGCAGACAGTCTATTTTATGGATTGACCACATTTTGCTTCTCTCTTTATCAATGGGTGGACACCTGCATTGTCTGCACCTTGTGACTCTTACAAACAGTGCTGCTGTCACTTTGGTGGACAGGCCATCTGTTCAAGTCAATACTCTTCATTCTTTGGGGTGTCTACCTAGCCTGCATTAATCTTCCATCACTTAAGATGTTGGGGCACAATGCTGAGAGGTAAGCACTGTCGCTTCCCAGCTTGACCAGCAAGAAAGAACACGACCACGAGTTCTTCTCTGCAGCAATTTTATTCAAGAGACCTAGCAAGTTACAATCTTACTAGTTACTTCTTCATTCTTCTTCTTTCCGCGCTCAGGATGTGCAGGAATTTTTAAGTCAAAACTACAACCTATCAGCATTACATACGTATACATTCACAATTGGTCCATATACACGGAAGCATGCCAGGCATTAAGCCATTTCCATACAAGGAGTTAATAATCCCCTGGAATGACTACCTCGTGGAGGTAGGGAGCAGAAGCCAGCACCATCCTTCAGGTGTGGTCAGCAGGCTCTCAAACAAAGAAAAGGACCACGTGGCATTCCAGGAGGTAGGAGTGACAGGACTCAGCCCCGGGAATGGGGCCGGGCCGCCCCGCCCCCTCACCTCACAGGAACGGCTCACTACAGTTCCCCCTTTTTAGTTTTAAAAATCAAATGCAACAAAGGGCTGCCAGCAAATTTTTTTCCCATCTGGACTTGGAATCGTGTCTGTCTTAGGTTGCCCATGACTGATTACATTCTTACCCGTCATTGGCATTCTGACCTCCAGACGTCAGAACCCTGTCTTAGGTTGATATGTAACCTCATGGATCTTACCCGTCTCTGACTACCGATTCAGCATTGTGTCACAGATAAGGGAAAAATCTCGTTCTTTCATAACATCACTGCTTTATGGCAGCTAGCCAAATATGAGGAGACTGTCCTGCTTCTATGGCTGAAAAGGCTTGGATAACCATGGCTGCATTCCGTTTTTGTGACCTTTGCATTTTGCAAATACACCATAAGAAAACCAAGGACATAATTATTAGAATAGCTGCTAAGGCTCCTAGACCAGCCCATTCTTTTATATGATCCATAGCTTTAACGATCCAAGAGGATAGACTTTCTGCCAGGCTGGTATCAACACTGGTAGAATTTACAGAAATAATGGTTACTCTCAGTTGATCCATAAGACCTTCAGATTCACATGTCCAATTCCCGTTAAGATAACTCGAAATCTGTCTGGACAGATTTGCAGCACGCGAAAAGTTGTCATATTGAATGCTAGTAACACAGAGTCCCGCATACTTCCATAGGCATATAGGGAAGTCCAAGCGTATCATTTGTTATAAAAAGTCTTGGAAATAACTGAGCATCATGACGTATTGGCATCGGTCTTGGGAAAACTGACAAGGTTCCCCATCGTTGCTCCGGTGTCACTGGAAGGATCAGCATCATCAGCAGGAGCGTCGTCTTTGGTCTGTGGCTCTTCATTCTTCATCCGTCGTACCAGCCTCTCTGGTACCCACACTGGGTCTTGTTGATTCTGTGGAAAGACACAAACAGAACCTCGTGCCCACGCCAGCACGGGGTCAGGTCCATTCCATAGACCTGTTAAAATATCTTTCCATTTTACCATGGCCTTTGTGCTTATTGCATTGCTCATAATGCCGTTCTGCAGCAGAATGTCCATCAGCATCCAAATTTAAAAAATTGATAGTAAATAGAGCCAATGATACTCTTTCCTTCGGAGTATGACTATAGCCTATTCCCCCTTTTTTTAGAAGAATTTCTTTTAAGGTGCGATGGGCACGTTCCACAATGCCTTGCCCTTGTGGATTATATGGCAACCCATGCACAAGCTGTACGTCCATTTGTTTACAAAAGGAATTAAATTTATTTCCAGTGTATGCTGGACCATTATCGGTTTTCAATTGTTTTGGTTTCCCTCAGGCCGCCCAAGCTTCTAAACAGTGATTGATTACATTACCAGCCTTTTCTCCATCCAGGGGGGTAGCAAAGATGACTCCTGAGCAGGTGTCTACTGACACATACTTCAACTTACCAAATTCTGATATATGGGTAACATCCATTTGCCAAATGTGCTGTGGGAGCAACCCTCTAGGGTTGATTCCAAGAGAGAGAGGATGATGAAAAATAACACACTGAGGACATTCTAACACTACTTGCCGTGCATCAGCTCTGGACAAGTTAAACTTCTTTTGAAGGGCTTTAGAATTCACATGAAAAGATCCATGAAAAGCTTTCGCCAGTTCTATGGAAGAAACCTGGAAAATGTATGGCTGGCGAGTGCAGCGATCTACCAGGTATTTACTCAATGGACCAGGGAGTCCAGTATGTGCTTTCATGTGTAACGGAAAAAAGGGAGCTTTTCTTTGCCATAACAATTGTCGCAGTCTATTGAATAAGGCACTAACAGTACTAGATGGCTTTATAGGTCCTGTGACCTCCAGAGTTTTAAGAGCATTAACCACATAGGAAGAGTCAGAAATCAAAAGCATAAGGACAGGCCTTAAACACCTCAATAACTATCTGCAATTCCGTGACCTGAGGAGACCCAGGAGAAAATTGATGAGTCACTGGAGTGTCTGATTGGATAAGATAAACTCCTACACCTGTCTTTGAGCCATCTGTAAAAATATTTGGAGCCCTTTTTATAGGTTGAGAAGCTGTAACTTTAGG
>PVHP010029728.1:0-22274 GCA_004024765.1 Zapus hudsonius
ATGGCAATTACAGCCCTCGTTTTTGTAACTGGTCACGTGGCCTTAGTTGGTATTTGTAACTACCTTCTTCTACTACCCATTCTGTATTTCCTCCACCTTCAGCAAGCACCTCAGCAGGTCTTGGTTCTTTACCTGGAGGGGTGACCCATACTTTCATTCCTGATGGATCTGAGCCATTTTTCACATTGCTTTGATTGGGATGTTGTAGTTTCCCATTGACTTTGATAACAGGGCATGGTAACACCAAGAGGCGCCCGATAGAGTCTCCTGCACTCCAAACATATTCTTCCTTGACTCCATTGTGGAGGAGCAGTCCAGACAACTGGCTTCCAGAAAGATGTGCCCATTGGTGCAATAATGGCATGACTGCTATGGGGTAACCCACCCTTTTCTGATTAGATTTGAGTTCCGTCCTATAAGAGGGAGTTCATGTCTGGTACTGTAAACCTGGTCAAAAGCCCATGTATGGTGTGAGGACATCATAGGCTTTGAGTGGGAAGCTACCAATGCTAAATGGACAAGTCGTCAAACTGCCTTCTAAATATTTATGTCTATAACCATAGATTAGCCCTGCTTTCAGCCTCAGTCAGAAAGGTTTCTCTTTGCAGTGGGCAGAGGTTAATGCAGAGATGCGTATCTGTTCAAAGTGCTGAGAATAAGGGGCTATTGTGTGCTCAGCCCTAAACAAGATATCTACATCATTCTCTCTGAGACTCAGGGAATGCTGTGGAAGAGGAGATGGAGAGAATGTAGGCACAGGAGGGTGAGGAAGAATGCCATGGAACCCTCTTCAGGACACAACATGGCTGTCACACTCATGAACACACAATAGCTGTGGTTTCCTACACAAGATTGAACCTGTCAATGTTCCATCATGGATGGGGGGTGCAGAGGAGACCCCCTCCTCTCAGAGGAACCACTGAGAGTTAATAGTTGCTGTGGGAGGGGGAGTCATGTCCCCACTGGTAAGTGGCCCCGCCCATGCTTATGCAAGCAACCCTAATTAAACTCAGTGGGTCACAAACAAACAATCAAGAAAGAAATGAGGCAGGAAGAGAACCTTTTGTGAATAAAGGACTTCAGGGGAGCGTGATGGGCATAAGAGAAGGTAATGGGGGTGAATAAGATCAGGATGCATCATATACATGTATGAGATTGTCAAAATGAAAAGATCTTTAAAGGACGGTATCTTTAAATGACTCCTATTTAGTGGGTTTCCATTATCTTCTTCTAAGTCTGTATTTCTGCTTTCTTTCTGAGTATTGAGTCGGTGCTATTCAGTGTACAGGAGCTAAATGAGGGATCTTTGGAATGCATCATCTCACACTGTAGTATCAGCACACTCCCTTGTAGTTCCCTTCTGTTTGCTTGGAGAAAACAGATGATTAAAAGCAGCTGATGGGAGAAAAGTATTTATTTTGGTTTACAATATCAAGGGGACACTCCATGATGGCAGGGGAAAGCATGGCATGAGCAGAGGCTAAACATCACCTCTGCCACAGCAGCAGGAGGTTCAGCCATTAACACTGGCAAGCTAGGATCTAATAAACCTCAAGGTCCACCCCAGCAACACACATCCTCCAGCAAGGCTCCACCTACCAAGTTGCCATTAGCTAGGGACCAAGCATTCAAAAAACATGAGTTTATGGGGGACATCTGATTCAAACACATCTCTCTGGTGACTTAATTAAAGCTTCCTGGCCTGAAGTCTATGTTAGCTAATGTTAAGATCTAAACCCCTGTTTATTACCTTCATTGCCAGGGTATTTGTTGCCATTTGATTATTTCCAGCCTTCCTGGGTCTTTTCAGGGTTTTTATTGTTTCCATAGTAAGATTTCCCTTTGAAATAAAGGTGAACTATTTTTAAACTGGCACACGAATGTCATTTATATTGAATGAAATAATAATGCCATATTTGTTTTAGGTATGTTTTCAATTTTTTTTTAAAAAAAGAAATGTTATGAAGTTCCTAATGTAATGAAATTAACAAAATATTTTTATATTGGAAATAGATAAATATTACCAAGTAGTTTGGTAAGCTAATAATATTAACTAATCAAATAAAAATCAATGGACATGTATTTCAATAGTTTTTAGAATTATATTTTTAACCGAATGATTGTTCTGCTTAAATGATGCTTTCAAGTGTTTTTAAGTAAAATATAAAACAAATTATAAATTGGTAAAAGTTAAATTTTTTTTCAGTTTTTACCTTTGAAGACTCCCACTTTAGGAGTTTCAGACTGCCATTTTCTGTCCCTCGTCTCCCACTGTATGGTCTCATTTAGTTCCCATTTATCTTACTAGCATTCTCTTCTGCTTCCTGTTTCTTCCTGTCTTTTTCAGTCAATTCTTTAATCTTCCTCCAATTAGCCTTCAACTCTGTGATGACTCTGTTTTCTTCTACTTCCTTCCTGCCAGCTCAGACCTCATTTCCTTCTGTGGTGTAGCCAAGTCTCCCCCAATGTGTCACACTTCCTTTGGGGTTTTCTTTCATAAAGCAATTGTTTCACTTTTTGAAAAAGTTCATGAAAAAACAGCGAGTCACAAGCTTTAAGTACTCAATAGCAATGGATTTGGGAGCAGCAAGCTTGCTGTTTTTTCCAGCTTTCTCACCACATCTCTGTCTTGGTATTACTCCTGCCACTGCTTCCTAAGCTTCCCTGGACCAATTCTGTCTAGAACTATCTTCCAGGGAAAAGGAAATTCAGGCTATCCTTCCAGTTGGCCGGTTTTTATAGCCTAACCCAAAGTTTTGCCTTTCATGGGGATTTTCTGCCAGCATGGCATATCTGTGTGACTCTATGCATGATGCTACAAGAAGCAGAGAGAAGAAACAGAGATGCATACTTCTGGAAAAGAAGATCCTGAAGCCAGCAAGAAATATGTTCTTTCATGGGTGTGTATGGTTCATGTGTGTGCAGTTGCACATGGGTATGTGTGTGTGTGGTGTTGAGGAGGCTAAAGGACAACTTTGGATGTGATGTTTTTCAGAAACCAGCCATTTATTTCTATGCTTATTTATTTACTCTTTATTTATTTAGAGACAGGGCACTTACTGGCCTGGAAATCAGCAAGTAGATTAGACTGGCCTGAGATCCTCCTGTCTCTGAACTCCCAGTGTTGGGATTACAGACACATGGCGCCACACCCAGCTTTTTAACATAGGTTCTGGGATTGAACTCAGGTCCTCATGTTTGTGAGGCAAACACTTTACCAATGGAGCTATCTCTCCAGTTCAAGAAAAACTGCCTTTGTGCAACTTTCTGAGAACTGATGCAAGGACCCTTTATCCATTCTTCAGGTTTCTTCCCTTCCCTTCCTTCCATCTGGCTTCTGGCTTTTTCATATATTCTGGAGTCTGAAGGCAGCATCTGCACAAGAAGGAAAGAAATCACAATTCTCTTCCTCTATAAGAGGGCATGATTTCCAAGAAGAGATGGAGAAATATGAAGTTATGTACTAGGACTACTAGATAAGCAATTAATGCATGTAGCAGACAATTCATGAAAAAAAAAATTGTTTATACCAACAAAGTTTTTCAACTGCTTCACAACATATAGATAAGAACAATTTTAGAACCTTCTTTCCTCTCTTTCTGGGCAGTCACATCTACTCCCATGATTTTAAATGCCATATCAATGTTAATATACTCAAAATTTTATTTCTCTTTCACATTGTCGTAGTCAGCCACACACCACTGGGATGAATCTCCAAACTAGGCACAGTTTTGGGGAGGAAAGGATTTATTGAAACTACAGGTTGAGGGGAAGTTCCGTAATAGCGAAACAGGCTGCTCCCCTTTCACAGGTCCAACAAGAGAGAAAAACCCATCACCTACACCACACACACAGAACAGCAAACAGGCAGGGAAGCCAAAGAGAATTTCTTCTTTATATAGGCTTAGGGTGGGGTCTTGCAACCCTATCCCAGATTTAATGACTTCCTGAGTCTCTGGAATTTCCTTCCTTCACTGCCCACACAGGAAAGGGTGTTTACTTTCAGCTTCTTTGAGCTTCTTTACATCTTGCCCCTTGCTGAGAGGCTGCCTTCCTATAAACATCCTCAGAGACTCACCCAAGATAATTAAAAAGATCCAAGTTGACAACAAAACCTAACCATCACAAGTCCACCCCTTGTCAACTTGACATCAAATCATATCTCCTTACATCATGCTTTTAACATATAATGGCTATGAGGCATAACAAGGAAAGACTGGGCCAATGCAAACTCAACAAACATCAGCAAACATCCACATCTGCAGTTTAAGTCCCATAGCACAACCAGTGACTGATAGTCTCTGGATTTTCCAATTCTGTCCCTCCGGCTTGGCTGAGTACCTGGGGAAACTTCCATCCCAAGCCAACAGCACTCCATGGTAGCCCTTGCACAATCCAGGTATATCCAAAACATCTTCAGGTCTCCATCGAAAACCATGGTCCACCTTCCAATGGCTTCACTGGTCAATCAGGGACATCACGCCCTGTTCCATATATCGCATCTCAGCAGTGGCTCCTGGAATGGTGTACACTTCATGACCCACTCTATGCATGCATTCCTCATGCTTCCAAAAGCAATACCAGGTATGCAGGACACGGTTGTTAATTCAGGGACAAAATAGACGTGACTTTGAAGAGCAGATTCCTTTCTTTCAGCAATTTCCTTTCCAAAGATTTTTGCACAGTCCATCTTTCTGTCCTTCCTGGGTGGAAACACCTCAGGCATCTCTCCATTGTTTCAATGTAAAGCAGTTGGGCCATAATCAAAAGCCAGTCTCTGCCAGTAAGTTAAACTTGCTTTGAGGTTTTTCTAACTTCAAATCTTAAATTCGCAGTCCCATATCCATAGCCAAGCACACAGTCCATTACTTAAATTCATCCTTGGTCAAAGTCTCTGGGCATGGGCAGTAGGACGCATCCACCCCTTGACCCAGGCACACACTTCTATTAAGGTTTTCTGCAGTCTCTCCTTCCCCATAGAAAGTTCACAAGCCAAGCCTCCAAATGCAATCCTCTCTGCAGTGAGCATTTCCAAATTCTCACTAGAATAGTCTATAAAACTTGGCTTACCACTCTGGAAGGCATCTTCAGGTGACAGTATCAAGTCCATGTCTATTCCTCCAACACACAAGTTCCAGAAGATCAAAATCCACATGGTCAGATTCATCTCAGCGAATCACTCCACTCCTGGTACCAAATCTGTATTAGTCAGGGTTCTCTAGCGGAAACAGAGTTGACAGGATGGATTGTAGTAAAAGGAAATTTATTGAGGTAGCTTAGGACAGTCCAACAATAGCAGTCCACAGGCCCACAGGTGAAGAAACCAGTAACTGTTCAGTCCACGTGGCTGGATGCCTCAGCAGTCCTAATCCAGCCCAGAAGGCCTGATGGCTTCCTGGGGTGCGGCTGCTCTTCAGTCCATGATGTGAGGCTGAGGAAACTGGGTTCCAATGTCCAGGAAGGGTAGGAGAGCAAGATGCGAGTGCAAGTCATGAACCAGCAACCAACAGGCAGGGAAGCCAAAGAGAATTTCTTCTCCTTTATATAGACTTAGGCTGGGGTCTTGGAACCCTATCCCAGATTTAATGGCTTCCTGTGTCTCTGAAATTTCCTTCCTGCACTGCCCATACAGGAAAGGATGTTTACTTTCAGCTTCTTTGAGCTTCTTTACATCTTGCCCCTTGCTGAGAGGCTGCCTTTCTATAAACATCCTCAGAGACCCTCCCAAGATAATTAAAAAGAACAAGTTGACAACAACACCTAACCATCACACACATCTTTATAGTAAATCAAAGATACCTTAATTCCAACCTGCCCCAAATTCAGGTCATGATTCACCTCTCCTCAATATAAGAACTCTTCCACCCTCTATTTATCAATTATCTGTTGGGTGTTTTATTAAAAATGAAGTTTATTTAACTCGCAGTTTTAGAGGATAAAAATCCAAGATCAGGCCGTCACATCTGTACTGGTAAAAGCCCCTTTGGCTGAGTCACCATATTGAAGAAGGTATTGTGGTAGGAATGAGTGTGAAATGCAGGTATCATATGGTAAGACCGGAAGCCAGAGAGATTGGAAGGTGAGATTTGCTTTTTAACACCCCATTCTGGTAGGAGCTTACCATTCTCCAAGAGCAGCATTAATTCTCTAGTGGAACCCCCAATGTTAGTCACCTCCTAGGATCCCAAAGTGTCTTCCAGAGGTTCATGGGTTGAGGGCTAATTACTGTTGAGAGGTGATGGAACTTTTAGCAGGTGGAGCCTAGAGGGGGAAATAAGATCATTGGGAACATTCCTTTACAGGAACATGAAGAGATTGCATGGACACTCTGCTATTGCTGCTGGGGCTTCTCTTCTTCCTCCTCTCGTTCTCCTCCTCCTTCTCCTTCTCTTCTTATCTTCCTCCTCCTCTTTCTTCTCCTCTTCTTCCTTCTTCCTCTCTCTCTTCCCACCTGGCTAGTATGAAGTACCATAATGTTCTACATTGTGGACTGAAACCTCTGAAACTGGAAGTCAAAACAAACTTTTCCTCCTTATAAATCTTTTTTATGTCAGCTATTTTTTCACAGAACTAGAGAGCTAGCACTTCAGGTTTTCACCACTTCATCACCATTGCACATGGGACCGTTCTTCCAGCACATGGAACTTGAGGGGGGGGGTTATACCCATTCCATATCCAAACCATAGTACTCCCCAACTTTTGATCAATAAAGAACATCTCTGTCTAACCACAAACTCAACACAGACATCAAAGACTTAGTTTGACTTTGTCTCTCACTATGCACTTAATCTAACACTAAAGTCTCTCATGGTCATTTCCAGAATATTTCTTAATTATTGCAGGGCCCTCCACCTTTACCTCTTTCCCACACTCTAAGACAACTCTAATAACATTTCATAACTGGTGGCTCTGATTCCAAAACTTGACTCTTTCTAACCCATTTTCCAGAACTATCTTTCTTATCTTTCCAAAGGTTTAGAGATATTTTATTAAATTATAGGTAGAACAAGTCATTTAAGAGAAGAGTACAGAGAGCACCTGCCCATGAAAATGAAGGCAGAAGTTGGGTAAATCCCACTTTGAGTCCTAGATTAGGATGTTTTATAGTTTCTGAATGGACTTCACTTAGCCAGCCATTCCTTCCAGGAATCCTAACTCTAGAAAGGGGGAATTCCTTTCCAGGGAGGGACTTGGGCTAAGTTTAAGACAAAAGAGATCTACAGAACCCACTTAAGGAGAAGCCAGATTCTTTTCCGACCTCTAGTGAAGTAGACTTCAAGGTCAGGTTCAAGGACATTCCTTGCTTTTACTTTCAGGGTCCCTATTACCCCTAAAATTCCTCAATCCCCTCTCTAAGGAAGTTACACTGCCTTTTGAGATTTGGGGCAATGACCAATCTGGCTTCTTGGAGCTGAGTGGGGTCATCAGGTGTGGTAGTCCAGGTACTTCTCCAGTGGATCTATCTAAGTGGGGGTCTGTCTTAGAACTATTTTTCTTAAATTGAAATTGGATTGATCACTCCCTTGTTTAAACACTACCATGGGCTAAAAATCTTGACGATTTCTCTAGCCTCATCTTAACTGCCACTCTCACTGACCTGTTATTTCTGCTCAAGACAAGAAACCTGACATTAAATTTCACCATTTAGCATGTGTTCACACCTCTTCAGAGTCTTTCATGTTTCCTCCACCTGGCTCACAATCTCCCCCCCTCCCGAACTTCATTTACTTCTTTAGCCCAATTTAATTTTTACATTGTCAGTTTTGAGGCTGGAGAGAAGACTGAGTGAGCTCAGTGCTTGCATACAAGCAGGAGGACCTGAGACTGGGTCCCCAGAACCGCTGTGAAAATGCAGGCTTGTAAGTGGCACTGTAATACCACTGCTGGAGACAGGAGAATTTCCAGAGCTGGCAGGCTAGCTTATTTAGCTGAACAGGTAAACTCTGTGTTCAGCAACAGACATTGTCTCAGGAAATGAGAGGACTAGAGAAAGACACCCAACACCAACCCATGGCCTCGACATGTAAGCACACACATACAGATATGCATATACGCATGACTCACATACATACTGCCTGTGAAAGAGAAACAAAAAGAAAATGGGAAGAAGTTATAGGTTTTGTATCGATATGGACTCCATCCCATTTAGATGATACTTTAATATACATGAGTTATTTAATGAAGCCTTATTCTGCATGTTGTCAGTAAAATTTGCTTTTTTTTTTTTTTTTTTTTTTTTTTTTTTTTTTTTTTTTGGTTTTTCATGGTAGGGTCTCACTCTAGTCCAGGCTGACCTGGAATTCACTATGTAGTCTCAGGGTGGCCTCGAACTCACGGTGATCCTCCTACCTCTGCTTCCCGAGTGCTGGGATTAAAGGCGTGCGCCACCACGCCCAGCCCAAAATTTGCTTCTTGTAAAGGATTTTGCAAGTTGTGTTGTATGTAACAAACTGAAGTTATCAGCTCCAAGTATATATCTGGCTTTGACTGTTGCTAGACAGTCAAAGGATGTGGGAAAGCTGAGGCCACAGACTCGGAGATCATGACACAAGAGTAGGAAGGGAAGCCTGCTTCTCCATCAATGGCAAATCTGCCACTTTGGGAGGCAAAACGAAGGCTTTTCTAATAAGAAGAACTTAGACACAAGAAGTATTCTCATCATCAGGCCTAGTGCAGAGTCCAACCCAATGGGCTGTGGGAGATAGGGTAGATGCTAAGAAGCATTGTCTGGAGGTGTTTTCTGTTGCTATAACAAAATACCCAAGGCTGGATAACTTGTAAAGGGAAGAGGCTTCGTTTGCCTCATGGTTCTTAAGGTCTAGAAGTCAAAGATGGAGCAGCTGTATCCAGTGAGAGGGGCATGTATCTCAGAGTGAAAGAGCCAGAGGAGGCATTGGGAAGAGACCAAGCACAGGGGCCCTTCAGTTTAAAACCACCTGCTCTCATGGTAATTAATCCAATCCCACAAGAACATAAATCAGTCCAGAAGGGAAGCATTAATCCATTCATGAGTGGTTCACCATTGTTACCCAAACACCTCCCATTGGACCCTGCATCCTAGCACTGCTGGGGATGAAGGTTTTTGATACACTCCAGCCATATATGGTACTGAGACCACACAGATATCCACAGATCTACTTGAGACTTTATGCCCAGGAAAAGTAGAAGTCCCAAAGAACTCCATCATCCAACTAAAGACAAAATGCCTTTGGTATTGTTCATACAGTATTCTTAGAAGAAAAGGAGGGTGTGAAAAGTGACCCCAGATCACATTTGAGACATAAGTAATTAGTGAAGATAATGTGTGACTTGGAGAAGGGGTGTTGATTCTAATTATTAGATAGTGGCTATTATGGTATGCTAAATTTCAAGATGTACGCAAGCCATCAAAATAAAGACACTCCTGGAAGCAAGAGAAAAATATAGAACTAAAGAAAAAAGAATTACTTGTCAGAGCAATAGAGATAGAATTACTTTAAGGCAGGTAGATGCCTAACACCATGAGGACAAATTGGTCTTTCTGGGGATAGCTAGACAATGAAAACATTTCATAGACATTGTCTGTGTTCTTTTTGTTCTTTGAAACAAGTAGAGAGAGAAAGAAAACTGCTTCAGTAAAGAGCTAAAAACATGAAGAGAAAATTCTCCAAAGAAACACAAATGGACAGACAAAATCATATCACTGATGCTCAGTTTTGAGCTTAAGAGAACTTAAATGTAGAACCCTAAACAAATATCAAGTGCTATTTTTCCTTTTTAAACAGAGAAATGAAAATTGTATAATATTTATAAAATACACTATAACATGTCTTTTCTCTTTATAGTAAGTTATAGTGTTTTTAAAGTATATGGTTCATTTTCTCTTCTGGGTTCTTATAAAAACACGACTGTCGGTTGGTAGGGTTAGATGGGCCACAGCTCCCTCGCTGCATTCTGAAAAATACAAACACAATCTCCATTGGAGAGTGAGAGCAGTATAGGTTAACAAATATACACAATTCTGGATTACCAAGATTCTATTTTTAGTAGCCTCCCCGTCAATCACTCCCATGGTGCATCTTTTCTTGGGAACCCAAGAGTCCGGGATACACAGGATAAGCCAGTAAGACAAAAACCAATGATTTTTGACACAAAGACCCCTAAGTTCTCAACATTAAAGCAGCCTTAATACTCACCCACCACGACTCAGGGAACTGAGCAGAAGAGGGGGCGGAAAGATTGTGAGAGCCATGGTGGGGGAGACTATCCAGAGACATGGCACCCTTCAGTAACAACACACTTGGGCCAGGAGAACCTGGCTGAATAACTGGCTATCCATGATCCCCTGCCACAAGGACTGATCCAGATGACCCACGGAGGAGGATATCCAGCCGATTGAGGATGGGGGGGGGGCATTGGGGAACTGGGGATAACACTCATTGTTTTCCCACTACATAATGTAACTCATTATGGACAATAAAAAAAAACCACAACTGTACTTTTGACATTATATTCAGCTAAACCCCCTGTTTCAAATTTATAAAACTGGGTTCTTGAATCTCAAACCAGAAACCAGAGAAATCTTCCAGCAACAGAGACTACTATGTTCATGTAAGACTGAGTTTCATGCATAAAGATTGTGGTCAAATCCATTCATTTGTCCTAAGTGATTTATTTATCACTGATTACATGGTGGGCACTTCTCTAAGAACCAAGGCCATAACAATAAACACACTAAATAAAGCTTCTACTTTTGTACAGCCTGAACTCACTGGCATAGACAGAGTAAGTAAACAGATCAGGTACTCCAAGATAAGAGGAAAAGCTCGGGAGAAGATACAAACTGGGTGATGGGATCCAGACTGATACTGGGCAGGTCTCCGTCTGAGATGAGGCTCTGAGGAGTGATGGCCTGGAGAGGAGACACAGGAACCGAGCTTAGGAGGAGGCGAAGGAGTCTTCCCTCCCAGAAGCTGGAGAAGATCACTTTAGGTAAACAGAACAGCAACTACCAAGATGAGTCTCTTTACTTACAGACAAAGGAAGACCATGAGGAGTCAACAGCAGAGGCATGGACAGAGAGCAGAGTCCGTCCCACAGTGTCAGTAGATCACAGATTCTAGAAGGCTCTGTATTACCTGACAGGGAGCACCTGAAGGGAGAAGAGTTTATCTGGGCTTACAGTTGGAGGTGACACAATCAATCATGGCGAGGAAGGCTTGTCAGCAGTCACATGGCCTCCACAGTCAGGAAACAGAAAGTGGACAGAACATGGAACTGGGCTATGCAAGCTCAGAGTCCTCCTCCAGTGACCCACGCCCTCCAGGGGGCTTCACCTTCTAAAAGTTTCACAACCTTTCCAAACTGCAGCACCAGCTGGGGGCCAAGGGTTCAGTGACTTGAACCAGCGGGGGATGTTTCACATTCAACCACAATAGAGTTCCCCAGAGCCACTCCTGTTAACAGTGAGGTCCGAAGCCAGCCTCAGCAGGCAGTTGGCCTTCTCTCGCTTGTCTCTCTCCAGACCTTCCAGACCCTCCCGATAGTCTCATTGCCACTGGATCCTATGTATGGCCTGAATGGTGGACCTACTGTCTCTTTGACCTTCTGCCTTGCTTCCCTACCCACAGCCCATCCAAAGGTAATTCAGCCCTTGAAATGTTGATATCCCTCCCCGCTGCATTTCTGCATTCAGGCATTCACCCAGCAAACAGCCACTGAGCCACTGCAAAATAGCAGGGCCCTAGGCTGGGTGTTTCTTGCTGCTTGTCAACCCCCAGCCATAGGGAGATGGAGGACTTACTCTCAGACCTTCCCCAGTTGTCTGTATACTCCTCAGCTGTCACTTAAGCTAAAACAATGGCATTCCTGGTTCAAATTCCTTCTTGAAATGCTCTTACCCCCAAGGGCAGAATATCAACACTGTTACTTGAGATAGAGTATCATCATGTGATTAAGGGTTATACAGCTGAGCAGATCTGAGGTCTAATTCCAGCTCTGCTACTTACAGTTGTGAGACACTGGGCAAGAACTTTGACCTCACTGAATTTCCATTGCTTCCCATGTAATCAAATGTGGAGATATGGTCTCACCCCCCAGGGGCTGCTCGAAGGAATGTATGCTACATCACAAACTATATAAAGCACCTGCCACACAGTCTAGCCTGTGAGCAGGTGGTAAAAGGTCACTTTCATTTCTCCTTTTTTATCATCCTCAAGGGCTATAATCAGGATCTGGTTTTGTTCGTAACCATGTTCATTCTCTGGTCATCACACACACCGGCTAGGAAAATATTCTACCCAGAGCCGCTGATTGCTAAATGCTTGATGGGTACAAGCCAGAAAACTCATTCTGCAGAGGAAAAGGAAGGAGAGGAGGAGGTGAAGATAAGAGAGTAGAAAGAACGAGATGATGACCACAGGGAGGGGGCTGATCTGTGCCAGACACTCTTCCAGTATATTACAGCTTTCAACAAATGGGATCATCAGAGTTTATGATCAAGGAGGTAGGTATTTGTTGTGGTCAGTTTTCTAGTTGCTGCACAGAAAGAACCCAAACAAAAGCAGCTTGTGGAGGAATGGGTTTATTTGGTTTACGGACTAGAGGGGAGACTCCATTGTGGCAGGGAAAACGATGGCATGAGCAGAGGGGTGGACATCACCTCCACCACAGCACTGGAAACAGCAGCAGGAAGGTGTGCCAAATACTGGCAAGGGAAAGCTGGCTTATAACCCCATAAGCCCACCCCCAACAACACAGCTCTAGCGAGGTTCTAATTCCCAAGCTGCCATCAGCTAAGGATCAATTACCCAGAACTCATTCATTTGTTTGTGGGGACACCTGGATCAAACCATAACAGTATTATTAAGCCCATTTTCTCAGTAGAAGAAACTAAGGCAAAAAAAGTTTCTTATATTCCCAAAATTTATTTTTGTTTCAATTTTTCATAATTTCAATATATATAGAATGTATTATAATAATATTTATCTTCCATTACCATCTTTTAACCCCTTCCACTCCTCCTGAAACTCTGCCTCTTCTTAACTAGCTTAACTTGCTCTCCTACTTTTGGGTCTTTTGTGGAGGCAGGAGAGAGAGGCACATTGAGTTGAATTACAGTAATTTACATAAGTATGGGTGGGGTTATTTACTGGAGCACGGACAACTACTGGCTATACCCCAGCAGCCAATAAGCTACCTATAGATCCTGGGGGTTGTGGGGGATAGGGAGACTTATGAGCCTCTCCCCCTTTCATGATGGAGTGCTGACAGGCCTAATCTTGTAATGGTGCAAGAGTTGAAGAATTTTGAACAAATCTGCTTTGTCAGTGTTGCGGTCAGCTTTCTAGTTGCTGCGCAGAAAGAACCCAAGCAAAAGCGGCTTATGGAGGAATGGGTTTATTTGGCTTATGGACTCGAGGGGAGACACCATCCTGGCAGGGAAAACAATGGCATGAGCTGAGGGGTGGACATCACCTCTGCCACAGCACTGCAAACAGTGGCAGGAAGGTGTGCCAAATACTGGCAAGGGGGGGGGCTGGCTTATAACCCCATAAGCCTGCCCCCAACAACACAGCTCCAGAGGTTGTAAAACCCAAACTACCATCAGCTGAGCATCGACCTATCAGAACACATTCATTTGTTTGTGGGGGACACCTGGATCAAACCATGACAGTAAGTAGTGGAACTGAGATTTGAATCCCAACAGACTAGCCTCAAGATCACATTCTTAACCATGGTGCTTAAGACTCAAAGTCATTCAAAGAGGAGAACAATGTCCTAGTTAAGAAGTCAACAGTTTGATTTCTTTCAGGATCAACATGAAGCTTGAAGATCATCTGAAAAGTTGGCTGAGCATGAGGCCTTGGGGAAAAAACATAACATGTTTCCTAACTAGTGTAGGAGTGTGGGAAATGACAAGTTCAAGGAAAGCAGCCCAAAGGCTGGTGAATCTCATACAGCAGGTTAAAAGGAAGGAGTAGAGCTTTCACAAATACATCAGAGAAAATGAACTATCAAGGAGAAAGTGGTCCTATTAATAAATAAGGAAGGCAACCAAAATCAATGAAGATCTTTCAGTAGGTGAATTCCACCACTTGCGTTTCAAAATTGGGGAAAAAAGCAGAGGTAGGAACCATAAAGAGTTGACTGATCTTTGATATAAGCTATCAAAGAAGCATGAAAGTATTAATGGAGTGTTGCTTTCCTGTCTCATGGAATATTTATCAAATCAAAAAGGTTAAATGTCGGTGAGGAAGTTCAAGTCCATGTGGCAGAGGCTGTTCAAGATTCTGTAGCAAAATCTCCCATGTGTATGAAGGTGGGTGTCCATGGAAGACTTATTTCCCGTCATTCATTCATTTACCATATATCTATTGACTAAGAATGATTATTCCTTTGCTCGTGGGAGGCCTGGGATCTTTTGAGGAAAGCTAATGTGTGAAGAAGTCAGAAGTACACATGTGAGACACACTTGACGGAGAAACATACGAGGCATGGGAATGAGGAAGAGGAACACAAGAACTCTGGCAGGAGCATCATAATGGCTTCAGCAAGGGGGATCTTTCAGCTGAGTTGGAAAGCAGAGGTGTGTACCAAAAAGCTACAAGCCTTTAGGTACGACTGGACACAGAGGCAGAAGAAAGAGAGAAAACAAGACAGGACTGGTATAGGAACCCAAGGCATGGAAGGTATGGGGCAGGGGGTAGACATTTTAAAGATTTCGAGTCCAGCTAAGTGGATAAGGAGAGTGATTTAGGAATTTTAAATTGGAGAATGTCTTGATTGCATTTGTCTTAGAAAAATAACTTTACTAGTAGTAGGAAGAAGGAAGTAAAATAAAGGGCAGAGAAGCCCTTAAGAGAATTATTTAAATAGTTCAGAAGAGATTTCAAGAGGACCTGACATGGCCATGGGGACAAGAAGAAATGATGTGAAATTCACTTAGAAGATGGTGTTGTGTAGATTGAGGTGAAGGCCTGGGATCATCCATTGGGTTTGACTTTTAGGAGGTCATTGGTCACCTCTGCTGGAGGGACTGTCAGAAATTGGTGACTGAGTGATGGGTAGGGAGAAGGTTACCATGTCAAAGCCAAAGTATGACTGTGAAGAGAGGAAAAGGAGCTAGGATTATGGAGAGAAAGGAGAAGCCCCAGCAGGTTTGATTAGGTCTGGAGGAGGTGTTGTTGGGAGCAGGTTAAGGAATATTATAGACAGCTCCCCCTCGCAAGAGTTTGGTGCACTCTCCTGCTACTGTTTTCTACCAGCTGAGGCACAGGTGATGTCCAGCCTCTGCTCATGCCATGCTTTCCCCTGACATCATGGAGCTTCCCCTGGAGATTGTCATCCCAAATAAAATCTTTCCATCAGCTGCTTTGGGTCAGGAGTTTTATCCCAGCAGCAAGAAGGCTGCTACAATAGTAAGAAGAAAGCAGTAAAGACAGAGCTGTAGGGACGAGGGGACTCCCCCAAAGGTCCAGCCAGCAAGGATGAGCATGC
Source organism: Zapus hudsonius (assembly GCA_004024765.1). Taxonomy (NCBI): domain Eukaryota; kingdom Metazoa; phylum Chordata; class Mammalia; order Rodentia; family Dipodidae; genus Zapus; species Zapus hudsonius. The sequence goes on from PVHP010029728.1 coordinate 15,478, forward strand.
TTCTCAAGCTTGGCTGTACCTGGGTATCCCCTGGAAAGGTTCTAAACCCAGAGGCTACCCACACCACCCCAGGCTGAGCTTCTGTGCTCAGCAGGCTAGTGTGAAAGAGATGAGTGTAACATTCATGTAGGAGATGTGGAAAGAAGGGAGGGTCGAGAGCTGGAAGGCTTTTAAAAAGAGTAGATGACTATGGAACCTGAAGGTAGCTGGAAGAGGCAAGAAGGTGAGACAGAGGGCTGGAAGCAAGAATTTCATGAATGGATATAGCTGAGTGATACAGACAGAAGTACCAGGGTAATGAAGCAGGAGGAATGCTGAAAAGACAAAGATGTCCCTTAGTGGACAGCAGGTGCAGAAGCCCAAGAGTGACCTGGGCCTCAGCTAAAAGCAACCAGAAAACAGAAAATTAGAACCAGACAAGCCACACAATCCTCTTTCCATCCAATGCACATGACACCACACAGAGCTATAACTTGATGCATGTCCTAAAGGGAAACCTCAGAGGAAAGGCTGTTGTGGTCTGAATGGGGTGTGTTCCACATAGACTCGCGTGTTTGAACACTTGGTCTCCAGGTGGTGGTGCTGTTTGGAAGGTTGTAGAACCTTGAGGAGGTAGAGCCTTGCTGGAGAAAGTGAGTCACTGTGGGCGGAGCCTGACCTTACTTCCTCTTCACTCTGCTGCCTGTGTGCAGTGTGAGCAGCTGACCAACTGCTGTGATGGAATACACCTGTAGGAACTGCAAGCCAAAATAAACCCTTCCTCCTTAAAGTGCTTCTTCCCAGTTATTTTGGTCCCAGCAACAATTGAAACGCCACCCACCGATCTCTGCTGGGTGGTCCTGGAAAAGTTACTTTACCTCTCTCTCAGGCTTAATTTCCACCCAAGTGCTTTACAATGTATGAAAAGTAAGATAATGTGTGAAAATAAGTATTCCAACCATGCAAATGATTATCATTGATCGAGAAAGGTTTGAAAGGGCAGAGTAGAAATGTCTTGGTGAGTGAATGCAGTGAGGTAATGCAGGCCTAAATGGGAATGATGTCTAGGAAGAGACGGCGACACTCTTGATTTTGGAAGCGACCAAGGAGGGCAGGGGTGAATAGCACGAAGCCTGGAGGATGGACTGATTTCAGTCTTCCCAGTGTTATTTTTTTTTCTACTGCTGCAGGAACTCACCACCACACACTTAGTGGCTTAAGGCAACACAGATGTATTGTCTTACAATTCTGTAGGTCAGAAATCCAATATGGGTCTCACTGAGCTAAAATCAAGATGTCAGCAGGGCTGCATTCCTTTCTGGAAGCTCTAGGGGAGAATCTTTTTCCTTCTTTTTCTTGCATTCCCTGGTTCCCTCCTCCCCCATCTCCAAAGCCAGCACCAATGCCTGTCTCTGGGCCTTCTTCCCTCACCTTGCTTCATTCTAAAACAGAACTGGGAAATAATGTCTGCAGTTCAGCAGCCTGGAGACCCTACTGGGACACCTGGATAACGGCAGGTGCCCTTCATATGTTCGGGTCCTCAAAGGCCTCCGCCAATTCCCTTTGCCCGTGCACTAACTATTCAGTTTCTCAGGATGAGTACACAGGCAGGGTTGTGGGCGAGGTTTTTTTTTTTGCATGCTCACATGTGTGGATGAACAGCCACAGTGCAGCTTGACTGACTCATCCTGCACCTGTGAAGTCCTTGGAGATTCGCTCAGGATTCCACATGAAATGGAGGTGCAAAGTTGGAGTTTTTAAATACATTATTTATTTATTTATTTATTTGTAAGCAGAGAGAGAGCGTGTGTGTGTGTGTGTGTGTGTGTGTGTGTGTGTGTGTGTACTGGGGAGTCAAACCCAGGTTGTTAGGCTTTGCAGGCAAGTGCCTTAACCACAGAGCCATCTCTCACCAGCCTGCAAAGCTGTTCTTTTTTTATTCTTATTTTTAATTAATAACTTTATTATTAATAATTATATACACTGTATGAGCAAATCTTGTGAAGGTGCCCCCATTTCCTTCCTCTCTGTCCCCTACCCACTGGGGTCCCTCCTCTGTGTGCATACTGGATCCATCCATATGGTAGGGGGTTATGAACTGCACCTGGCACCTGGCACAAAGTTGGTTTTGATGCAGGTGTTCTGTTTTCTTGCAGGCAGAGGAGAACAGGTTAGGAAAGCAGGAGGCAATCAGCCTTGATGTTCACCAACTGTAGTGGGCCAAAAATGTGGGGGCACAGAACTAGCTCCAGACCTAGATACGAATGTCAAAGGTGAGCATGAACTTGCCCTTCCAAGTGTGTGGGCCTCCAGCAAATACCTTCTGCTGCCCAGATATGTGAGCACCGGAGAGAATACATTCTGCTGTAGAGATAACTTCCTATTTACCATCATGCTCCCACCACAGACCCCTCAAAATGTGTCTTCAGGAGCCCCATTGGGAAGAGTCTGCTGCAGAAGCCTAGATGGAAGTGCACGGCGATCAGGTACAATGTGTTCTTTTTCTGGGGAGTATTTTCATTCTAATGGGGAATCATAACTCAACCCAAGGAAAGAACTGCTTTGAGCTTTTCATAGTCATACACAGCTAGAGAGGACAAAGAGGACCAGGGGAGGGGAGGGGACACCTACAATTATGACCATGGAAGAACAGGACCAGCTCCAGTATAAATAAAAGACATTGCCCCTCGCTGCCTGCTGCTGACAATGACTTTGAAGCCCTGGATTCCAGCTGCTCTGCCCCCAGCAGGTACTGCTTGGCTACAATGCTTCACACCAGAACACCCTCACTTCCGCCTCTCATGTTGCTGATTTAGGAACACCCTGGCCAACTTCCTGTCAAATTTCACCAGAGACACTTGCAGCAAAGGAGGAAGCCCAGTCACTGACATTTTTCCAAACCAGATCTGACAACCTACCTGAATGGGTAGAGAGAAAAGAGGGAGAGGAGGGTCTTGGCAATTGAGGATTTAGAAGACGTAATAGCTACTCCCCATATTCAACTTTTATGATTCTGCAATTTTTGAAACATTAATACCCTTCCTGATGACTTCTGAGATCCGCTCCCCTACCAGCTCTAGGAACCTCGGGGCTTAAAAGGGGCCTTTCAGGGAATTGGCAAACGAATTTTCATTTTTTTTTCTTTATGACTTTGCACTCCTGCCTCTGTCAGACACAGTGAAAGGCTTTCCTTTGCATAGACATGTCTCCTCTCATTGATCGGAACCTTTTATCTGGTCATCAGACATTATCATTCCCCAGTGCAGATTGGACTTGCTGACAGTCAAGAAGTATCCTGAAGGTCAGCACACCCCAGCAAACCTAGCCCGGATTTTCTCCATTATGGCTCTGATGAGAAAGAAGGTTTGAGATTCCAGAGCATCTCTTAGCAATGGAAAAGTGAACATCTCCAGCCTTATTCTGTGAGTGAGGCAGTCCACAAGCTGTTCACTGAGATCTGCCACCAAGGAGCCTTGGCTCACTGAAGCATCCTGAAGATGGTTCTTTGGAGACTTGCTGGAAACAAATGAGGTAACAGTAAGCAGTGGGGAATGAAAGGCCTGGTCCTATCTGTGTTGTTCCCAATACTTAGAATAGCCCTAGCTGCAATCGTTGGCTGCTGTAAAGGGGAACTCCATCATTCAGTGAGTCCATGTGACCACTTCACAGCCAGCTACCACCCCCCCCAACACACACACACACACACACACACACACACACACACACACACACACACGGCAAGACACAAGCAGTATATGCCTGGGATCCTTACCTCAGCATCAGAACAAAAACATAATGTTCCAACTAAAGAAGAAACAGTGAACTAAAACAAAGTAGAAAGGCACCTACAAAATGCAGGAAACAGGGGCCAGCAAGTCTTCACCTAGGGGTGTGCTCAAAAGACATGAAAACCTAGCCATACCACAACTTGTGGAGGGCCATTCATAGAAGGATTACACAGACTAGCAAAAAGGAGGAATAACCTGAGGTCCATCCACTGATGAATGGATAAGCAACATGTAGTATATCCATTCAATGGAACATTATTAGGCACAGAAAAAAACTGGAGCCTGGATTCATGCTATAGCATTGGTGAGCTTTGTAAACATTGTGCTAATTCAAAGAGTCAAGTCCCAGAAGGCCATATATTATATTATTCCATTTGTTTGAAACATTCAAATTAGACAAATCTGTTGAGACACAAAGTAGACCGATAGTATCCAGGGGCAAGAGAGAAGAGGTGGGTGACTGATAATGGCTATGGCATTTCTTTGGGGTGGCACCATCCAATGGACTTAGCACCTGCATTCACCAGTCTGCTTTCATACTGTGGATGTAGTGATCACGTGCCTTAGGCTCCCACCGCCAAGCCTACCCACCCTCAAACTCAAACTGTGAGCTAAAATGAACCCTTCCTTACATTTCTTTTGTCATAGCAACCAGAATAGTAATTACTAATTAGTAATTACCAAGCTACAAAGCAGCTTTCCACTGAGTCACGTGTGTGGTTGGACCTCTCACCCTCCTCCTCCGTGCTCCTAGAGCTTTACAGAGGAAGGGCTTTTGTGAGTTCTTCCAGGAGCAGATGTAGGAGAGGGAGATGTTATGGTTGGCATCTGAATGTCCCCCACAGGCTTATGCGTTGGACACTTGGTCCCCAGCTGGTGATGCTGTTTTGGGAGGTTGTGGAATCTTTGGGCTGTGTGGTATAGCTAGGACATGTCTGTCACTCACTGGGGACAGTTATACCCACTTCCAGTTCTGGTCTAGCACTCTGCTTCCTAGCATGGGTGCAATGTGTGGAGTATTCCCACATGCTCCTGCCAGCATGAGCAGCTCTACCCGGCATCTCCACCGTAATGGACTGTTCCATCCGAGACAGTGAGCAGAAGCAAATCCTTCCTCCTTTAAGTTGCTTCTGCCAGGAATCTTGTCAGAGCAAGAAGAAAGTAACTGATACAGGCTCCAGTGGCCTCAGCACCCAGCACTGCTACAAACAGAATTGCTGCCTGCTCCTCAGCCCAGATCTTGGTTAGCTGAAACAAAATATGGCCTCGGGTTGTTTTACATCTAGACTTGTGGGGCTGGTGCTCTTTCCAGATATCCAACCTATTTCACAAACTGAAATGCCTCTGGGCAACACTTATTCAGTCTGCTTTCTTACAGGCTCTGGAGGCCTTGCTCTCAATCACTCACTGAAAATCCTCCCAGTGGCTGGTGACCTGTCTCCTCTCTCTCCCCTCTCCCCCTCTCCTCTTGGCCTGGGCTCCATTGTCCTATACCCTCTTTCCTCCACTCATTGTCTTTCCTTCCTCTTGCCTTTCTCATGGCCCTCTCTCATCTCCCAAGAGGTATTATGAACTCAACTAAATGAATATTTTAAAATATGAGGGACACAATGGACTCCTGAGTATAAATAAATGTATAAAGAAATGCTACAGAAATAAATGTGCATAGCTTGACCCAGTTTCTGAAGGAGTCTTACTCAGCCTCAGCCCTCCAGTGAGCTGGGTCTACTGAGACCCTCAGCATTTTTTCCTGATGGCTTTCTATTTGCTGTTCTGTCTTAGTGTATTCATCCAGTATCTGTAAGCATGCTTTCTGAGAAAAATCAAAGGAGGAATAAGGATCGGAAGTAATAGCGACATATATACAATGTGCTTAGTACCTGAAAGCTTCACCAAGCTTGACACTTAATCTCATACTAACGTCAAAGGCTAATGAAGGCATAAGTGGGTACGTGTGTGAATCATCCCACTTAGCAGATGAAGAAAATAAGGGTCAAAAAGCTGAACAAGCCAGGCATGTTGGCACACACCTTTAATCCCAGCACTCAGGAGGCAAAGGTAGGAGAAGTGCTATGAGTTCAAGACCACCCTGAGACGACACACTGAATTCCAGGTCAGGCTGGGCTACAGTGAAACCCTACCTCAAAAAATAATAATAATAATAATAATGCTGAACAGCTTCCTTATTCCAATGAGCTCAAGCCTTTTGACACCCCTCCCCCACCAAGTCAAAAGCTACCCAGCAAGCTCTCACATACTTTTCCCTAGGAAAACTAGAAAGAATCAGATGTGTTGAGGAAGATGAGGTAAACAACTAAGATCAAGAATGAAAGTGTGGGTGAGAGACAGGGGGAAAATAGAAGAAAGGACCACTGCTCAAGACAAGATACAAAACTCATCAACCAAAGCTTTGGAATAAATATGCCCAGGATCTGGAAGGTTGCTGAGCAGTTAGAGGCACTTGCTTGCAAACCCTGCTGGCCAGGGTCAATTCCCAGACTATCCACCTAAACTGGTGTTTGTTTGCAGCAGCCAGGGGCCCTGGTGTGACCTCCTCGTGTCCAAAAGGTTTCACATCTTCAGAGGAGCTAATGGTAAATGAAGAATGTAACCAGGAGGAGATGCTGAGTAGATAGAGCACTTGCCACACAGCATGAAGACCCGAGTTTGCATCTTTAGCACCAGATAAAAGCTAGGCATGGTGGGACGTGCCTGTAATCCCAGTGCTGGAGAGTTGGAGACAAGAGGAATCCCAGGATTTGCTGGATATCTTGTGTACCTAAATGGGTGAGCTCCAAGTTCAATGAGTGACCCTGTCTCAAAAAGTAAGGTGCTTTCCATAGCGGTTGAACCAGTTTGCAATCCCACCAGCAGTGAATGAGGGTTCCTTTTTCCCCGCATCCTCGCCAACAACGATTGTTGTTGGTTTTCTTTATGATTGCCATTCTGACAGGGGTGAGGTGATATCTCATTGTGGTTTTGATTTGCATTTCCCTGATGCTTAAGGATGCTGAGCACTTTCTTAAATGA
>PVHP010029729.1:0-22208 GCA_004024765.1 Zapus hudsonius
GGAGTCTAATCATTCCCATAGACGGCGGTTTAATCAAATGCTTTATTCCTGCCTGGAGTGAACTCATCCATATGATTCACAAATCAAACCTCACCCCAAAATATTCCTACCTGATACAGCAAGGCCTTCATTCTTCTTTCCATGTGAAGTCCCTATTGACCCCGGAATGTCTCTTAGAAGAACTATTTTAAACAGGTGTCTGGAACCAATCCCAAAACTGACACAGTAAGGATAGATGAAGAGAAATTCAGGTTTCAAAACTGGAAAATATCTTCCCTGGCTTATTTCTGCCACAGATGAGCCATGGCGTCAATAACACAGTTCAATAAACTTGCAGTTCAAAAACACTCCTGTCTCAAAAAGAAATGCACTATATGCAAAAGACACAAGACCACTAAAATTCTAACCTTCTTCAATAAACCACAATCTCACCATGACAACAGGAGTCTGCAGGGGCAGAACAGGGTGAAGGAAGATGATTATGTGCTCTCCCAAACACACAACACTGTAGACTTTACTGAGAGAGAGAGAGAGAGAGAGAGAGAGAGAGAGAGAGAGAGAGAGAGAGAGAGAATACGAATACATTGATAATTTGTGTTACTTAAAGTAGAGGTTCTGAGGGTTTATATGACCAGGTATAGACATATACAAATGTTCTTACCAGAAAGGAAGAGCAAAGCTTTTGCTAATTGGCAGATATGCTAAATATGGTTAGACCATTGCACAACACATAAATGAACTGAAACACCACAATGTACTGCCCTAAACTTGTATGATCTTGAGTTGATTAAAAGTAAAACTAACTTTAAACATAAAGTAACCAGGAAACATGATCCAGAAAAGCCTTGGACCATTTATCCATCTAGCAAGATAGCTGTAACAAAGGGTCAGTCTTGGGTTAAATCAGAGACCTTCCTAGAGGCTGGAAACCTGGGTCTAGGTCTTAGCTCAAATGGTTCTTCTGAGGCCTCTCCTTAGGTGGTCCATCACCATCTTGTGCCTGAGTCTTTACTCTGTCTGTGTCCTCATCTTATAAGGACACCAGTGATGTTGGATTCATTTTTTTAATTAGTCACCTCGGTTTTAAAAACTGTTTTTACTTAATTGTTTGAAAGGAGAAAGAGAGAGAAAGAGAGAGAGAACAAGATAGAGGGAGAGAGAATAGGCATGCCATTGCCTCCTGCCACTGTGAGAAACTCCAAATGTATGTGCCACTTTGTGCATCTGGGTACTGGAGAACTGAGCTCAGGCCATCAGGCTTCTTTAAATGCAAGCACTGAGTAAGTTCTCCAGCCCCTTAGTCACCTCTTGAAAGACTTTATCTTCAAATGTTGGCACATTCTGAGGTCCTAGGGAGTGAGAACCTTAGCAGGTAGGAGAGCACACTGCCATCTACAAAGTCATTCATGCATCCCCAGCCCTGAGCTCATCCATGGATGTGGCTGAAAACAGAACTTCTATCCATGGTGGGTGTCAAGTAAACCAGGAGAGTTTGGATGGTTGTGGCCAGACTGTTTAATGCTCTTTCCCAATGTTCTGTGACACTCCGCTGGTCCACTTGGGAGGCTACCCAGATCCCTCCTCCCCAGGCAGAGAGCAAAAGTTAAGACAACAGATAACAGAGAAAAACAAATTAAAAACAAAAAATAAATAAATTGGGTGGGAACTATGTATTGTTTTGATATTAGAGAGGGAGGTTTTTGGACCACAAACCCCACTTTTGACAGAAACTGGCAAAATACACATGTTGATATTTAATGCTGTATCTGATTCCTCAATAGAAGGCCAGACATAAGTACTGTTTTTAGGATGGTGACTTGTCCACCAAATCTTTACAAACCTTTCTAGTGTTCAGGAGAAGTGCCTGGGACTGAACAAAGGGTCAAAAAGAAAAGAAAAAGAAACTCAAAGAATCTGGCTCTTAAGGACAAAAATATGGGTGGAGACAGAATAATCAGAAAATTAGAAGAATCAATAAAACCTCATCACCTAAGAGTCAATGACAGAATGGTCAGTTATTCTCAAGGGGTGTGAGAGAGCTGGAAAGAAGCCATTCATTTAGTGATAGAGGATTTATGGACATTAGAACAAAGTCAACACTGCTGAGGGAGACCAGCTGTCGCAGTCAGCTACAAGCCACTGGGATGAATCTCCAAACCAGGCACAGTTTATGGGAGGAAACGATTTATTCAAGCTACAGATACAGGGGAAGTCCCATAAAACTGAAAGAGGCTGGTCCTCTTTCACAGGTCTGAGCAGAGAGAAAAACCCATCACCTACACCACACACACAGAACAACAAACAGGCAGGAGGGCAAAGGAGAAAAGCTCTTCCCCTTTATATAGGCTTAGGGTGGGGTCTTGCAATTCTATCCCAGACTTAATGGCTTCCTGAACCTCTGGAATTCCCTTCCTGAACTGCCTACACAGGAAAGGATGTTTACTTCTAGCTCTCCTGAGCTTCCTTACATCCTGCCCCCTAATGAGAGGCTGCCTTCCTGTGAACATCCTCAGAGACCCACCCAAGATTACTTGAAAGGTCAAGTTGACAACAAAACTTAGCCATCACACCAGCACATATCTTCCCAGTGAAAGTGGCCACCAAGTGACCTGATAAATAGCCAAGGAGAAGGCGCACATCCAACAGCCTGAACTAGTTGACCATTCATGGATCCTGTGAAATACTGTTCACAGCAGCACAGTTTCAGGAGTATAGACACATCACTAAATAGGGTGATGGGGAGCGATGTGCAATTGCAAACCATTACATAGCATTTCAACCACACTGATGCACCAGAGGTAAGTAACCCCATGAGCACAGATAATAGCCAACTAGAGTAAAATAATTGAGAAGGGATAAGTTTTGAGAATGTCTTACTTTCATTTTAATATATTTTAATTTTTTATTTATTTGCAGATGTGTGTAGGGTGTGCTAGGGGCTTTGCCACTACAAATGAACATCAGATATTTGAACCACCTTTTGGGTCTGGCTTATATGGGCAGCTTTTGAATTGATTCTGGGCCAGCAGGCATTGCAAACAAGTACCTTTAATTTCTGACCAATCCTCTCCCAGCCCTCACTTTAGTCCATTCTAATTGTAAGCATATATGCATGAAATGTTTAATAACTTCTCTGTTTAAAATACAACTCACGAAGCTTCTAAACATTTACAAATTGGCACTCCATTGAGGAAGAGGGGTTGGAAAGACTGTAAGAGGGGGAGGATGGGGAGGAGTGCTGTGGAACTTTGTCTTCTGGACATGACATGGCTATTACACTCATGGACTCATAGCAGCTGTGGCTACCTGCACAAGACTGAGTCTGTCATGAACAGTGGAAGCTCTTGAAGATCTACTTCTCTGTGAGGAGCTATTGGCATTTAGAGGTTGCTGGAGAGAGAGAGACAGAGACAGAGACAGAGAGAGAGAGAGAGAGAAAGAGAGACTTTTCCCAGTAGTGTTGCCACTGTAAATTGGTCCTGACCAGGTGAATAACTCTTCACTCATACTCATGAAAATAACTCTAATCAAACTCAGTGAGTCACATAACAAAACAAGAGATGGAGATGGCTCAGTGGTTATGTGTGCTTCCTGTGTAAGCATGAGAGGCCTAGGGGCTTGTAACTGGCAGAGTTAGGATCTCCAGATCTCATATAATAAGTGAGCATGGCTCGGTGTGGCTATAACACCAGCCTGGCAAAGGGAAGCTGAGATCAGGAAATCATCACATTGGAAAAAATAGCAAGCTCGGGTATTAGTAAAGAGATTGGCTCAGAGACAAACAGGCAGCAGAGTAATGGAGCAGGATGCCCAAAGTTTGGCTCTGGACTTCTTAGGTAAGTGCCCCCTGGCACAGATGAGCCCATTGGGCACTTTGAGGGTATATACACATACATATATCCCCCCCACACACACCACATTACATACAAAAAACACATTAAGGTAGAATTGCTAGTTGGGAAGAAGAAGGGGTTCAGCTGTAGTTGGAGGGGCAACAGAAGGTAATAGGGATGATTGTGATTAAAACACATTGTGTAAACATATAAAGTTTTCAAAAATAATTTTAAAAAATAGCTTTTCACATGCCAGTACAAACTATCCCAGCACCCCATGTCCCACTGCCTCAAAGAACCCAACTCAACTAAATATTCACGACTAATATGCCCTTCCATTCAGCAAGTAGCCACTTCTCCCCACCTGACCCCCCAACACATACATAGGGACTGCCTCAGCCTCCCTCTTCTAGAACTTTCAGAACTTCCCCATGAGTCAAACACTAAAGGATTAATTCCTGGGGAGGGGCATGCCAGAATCCCACAGGACAGCAACAATGCTGTCCTGAGAGGTCTCCTCTAAATCTCACAAGCTCATGAACTATTCACATTTTGAGTATCCATTTTACAATGTTGTATGTCCAAATAAAAGAAATCCAGTCCTAACTGTAGGTATCTCTTCCTTGCTCCTTGTTTCTAAGAAGGAGACCCGGAGATCCTGGGAAAGTAGTTCTTCCCACAGGCCATTTCTTTCCTAAAACCACCGAGATGACAGTGGACTTGGTCACGCTGGAAGTCACAAGAGAGGAAGTCATTTGAATTAACTTACTTAGAAATTCTAAATTACTACAAATCCTATACAAGCTAACAGCCAAGAAAATCATCTTAATGATATAACATCTTTGCACCACTCTCAGTTCTGGCTTGGTTTAGAGGAGAATGAAAATTGCTGCAGGCCTCCTGGATGTGAGGCTTCCTGTTTTGTGCCCAAGCATCTAAGAAAACAGAACAAATCAGGGCAAAAAAAATTGAAGATCTAATGACAAAAATAATTAAAGTTGTTGGTGAAGAGGAACTCAGTTATCAAGGGACATGAAGTAATATGAAGCCTTGGGCCCTGGCATAGACTTGCTTACTGCAGGAGAGTTCTTGAATCTGTAAAACCTTGAACAACAGAAAGCTTCGGTAAAGAGTGAGCTTTACTGGGATCTGCTCTCAACAACATCATCAATTACACCTCCAGGAAGGATTCACTGCAGAGCTATGCAGGTCTATCATTGGCATGGGTTTCTCTGACAGAAAGAGGTTCTAATCCTGGCTTTATAACCAGCAGGCTGAGTCACCTGGGAGAAGCCACTTAGCAACTCTGGGCCTCAGGTTCTCGAGTATAAATCAAGACAAAAACATAGGCATCCATTACACCTTGCAGAACTAAATAGAAGATTTTCTAATCTCGATAGAAAAGAGATTTCAGTAGGTCTGGATTCTTCCCCAAATCTCCAACTCACTGAAACAATAGCTGCTGCATCTCCCCTGGGATAGAATACGTAAACTAAATAGAGCAAGCCACGCGAGTGAGCAGGGGCCTGGAGATCCCTAATGACCAGTTCCAACTTCACAACAGCTCTAGATGCCCTATAGACCAGAACCGTTTTGCTATGAGGACCGACTGCATTTGCAACACACTGTGGGGAGATTGAACAGTGGTCAATAGTCATGCCTTTGTATGTCATGAGGTGGAAGTATCTTCCCTGTCTCATGTAGACCAAATATGGTACAAAGTCTTGGTTGGTCCTGGGGCTGGGGAGGATGGCTCAGTGGGTAAAGTGTTTGTCATGCAAGCTAGAGAACCTGAATTTAAACATCCAGCACTAACAGAAATGCTAGGCATGGTAACACATGCTTTGTAATCCCAATACTGGGGAGGCAGAGACATGTAAAATCCTGGGTCTTGCTCCTTAGCTAGTTGTCTCAAAAAATAAATAAATAAAATAAAGGTGGAAAGTTTTTGAGGAGATACCCAAAATTAACTTCTGGCCTTTACAAGCACACATGCATGCATGCCTGCATACACATGTGCACCCATATTCATACAAACACACATACCTACCACACACACATACATGCAAAACACAGATAACTTTAAAAGTCTTGGTTTTGTTTGATATTCTTTCATCTAACTACAATTAAATTGGGTTGGTCATTCAGGCCATAGATCATCAAGATGTCTTAAGATTCTTGTGTCATTAAGAGAAAGCCAAATTTTACCAATGTACTTTTATGAATCCTTTCATTTTTTAATTCAATTAAGTAAACTTGAAATTTGAAATTACATTACACAAACTTAATTTTTAAAATATTTCTCAGACCCCCTCTTTATGTACTGGTTCTGACAATAGGACCAGAGACATAGTGGGAATGTCAGTTATCACATCCTGACTTTGGAGGTTCAAGGTCAAGCAGGACTTGCTGGCGCTGTGCTCAGTGATCCTGAGCTCTGGCTGAGCCGGGTAAGTACTGCCAGCCTGCACACGCTGCAGGCAATGATCTCTGTGACCTTTCAGATGGCAAGGAAGTATTTTTGAAGAACAGTGAGGGAGGGGGATTGTGTTAAAGTGTCCTGGAGCAGGTTCCACAGAAAGTCCCTCTGTGAGGATGTCTCAAAGAGTCAAGTGCGAGGGTAAAAGGAGGGAGGAAGAGAAAAAAATGAGTTTCCACGTGTAAAGCCAACTAAACAGGCATGAGAAATCAAAGTTTATATTTAATGCATCTGACTTTTGACATGAAACCTCTTGCAGATAATTTATAGAAAGTCATTATGGACAGAAGGTTGTGCAAATGAGTTGTTTTGAAAGGAAAATTTTTTTTTGAAGTCCGAGTGATTACAAACTGATGAATATGATCTCCTGCGACTTTTTCTTACTATTAATCCTTCTTAGATCTTCCAACTGAAATTAGATTTGAAAGGCCATTAACTTTCAGGGATCACAGACAAACTATGTTCTGAATTGATCAGAAAGGGAAAGTTTCATAGTGTGGGAATTCTTCCAGCATGCTGATTAGAGGGTGAGCCCAGCCCTCCCTCAGGGAAGACTCCACATTTCCTGGGCTCCAAGCAAGTGAAGGGATATAGAAGGAAGTTTTGAGCGCTGTTGCATAAGATCAGCTCAAATCAGTGGACCCAACAGAATTCAAGTATGAAAACAATGTTCCACTCTTTTTCCACAAGGATGGCTCACACTCCTCAATACTGAACACACCCAAGGCTGTGTAATAAATTCTCACATTTGAATTCCCAGAATACTTTAAATAAAGGGGGAGGAAGGCTTTGAACAAAAGCAGACCGAGAATCTGAAGTTTCTGAGTATAATATTAATCAGAAATTAAATGTCAACCTAGGTTTCTCAGGGAAATTTGGAGACAACTCAAGCAAATTGACCTTTAATATTGTACACAGGCCATACTCCAGATGCCTTAGAGCGCATCCGGATGTCAGTGTGGGGTGGAAAAGTTGAGAAGATGCCAAAAGCTGAAAAGAGCCAATTCTTAGAAGCCTCTTCAGGGCACATCTGTAGCTATCCACAAGCTTACACGGTGTCTTGGTCTGTTTTGTGGAGCTATGACAGAACACCTGAGACAGTGATTCGCATACTCTTCACTCACCTAGAGGCTGGAAAGTCCAAGATCAAGGGGCCACATCTTTCTATGCAGGGGCGCTCTTTCTAAGCCTTAAGAGTAGCAGGTTTCACATGGGAAGGATGAAGTCCTCATCTTTTTTTTTTTGTTTTTTTTTGCATTTTAAGTGATGCATTTAATATATTGATGCAAAGATACATTAAATCCAGCAATATTCTTATCTTTTTTAAATGTTTTTATTGACTTAAAATTACCTATTAACACAACAATATGCTCAGTTCTTAGATAAAGCCATTGAATCCATAGTGACATTTCCTCTTATGCATTAATTATTCTCCCCCAGTGCAACCTCTAAGGAAGTGAGATGGCGAGCAAAAGAGCTATTCCCACAGCAAGGCAGATAACTTTGGGATGGACAATAGACAGAGGCACCAAGGGTGCTCAAAATTGTCCAAAATACAAATCTACAGACTCTTAAAAACCTAATAACTATGCAAAATATGAAGTCCTCATCTTATAAGTCACTTATACCATCACAGGGACCTCATCCTTATCATCTCTCCTGATTGTAGTTGCTTTCCAAAGAGGCCATATCCAAACATCGTCACTTCAGCTCTGAAGATGAAGTTCCCAACACAGCAGCTTTGAGAGCAAGCATTCTAAACTTAACACAGGGAGTGCTGTTGCATGAACTCTGCAGCCGAGAAGCTGCTGAGCACTTAGTCCTCCAGCAGGGCACCACACAGCCAACTAAAGGTAAGAGCTCTTGCACACCAGCCTTAGGATGAGCAGTGCCCCAGTTGGAGCCTCAGCATATAAAAAGCCTGGCATGTCCACACACACAGCTGTAACCTCAGTCTGGGGGGAAAAGAGACCAAAGAATTTCGGAGTCTTGCTGGTCAGCCAGTCTGACTGAAAGCGGCTCTTCCAGGTTAGTTGAGAGATGCCATGGTAGAGCAAAATGAAAGGACACTGGACAGTCTCCTCTGGCCTCTACAGGCATGCAAAGGATTGCATCTGCACACACATACACACACACTATGTATGTGTATGCACTATGTATGTGCATACATACACACACAGAAAATGACATATACACATACACCAATATAACATATATACATATATATACATATATATAGAAAATTAGAATGCCATTCACACTAGTACTCACTCATGACTACCCTCCGTACAATGGATTTACTAGTAATGTAACTCAATTATACATAGGAATTTGAAAAACCTGGAAATTATTATTGGAATGGGAGAAGCAACAAAACTATGACATAGCTTTGAAAGCTTTGCTTTTTAGATGTTTAGGAACCCTTTGCTTAGCAGTTTGATCTTGGTCCTGGTTTTGCTATGAAAAGCCATTGAGCAGTAGGTATGAGTGTTAGAGGTACCAGCTCGGAGTAGAACAGTGACATTCAGTTGCCCTCCAGCAAGGGGCGCATCTTTTATGGAGTGGCATTTTTTTTCCCATGTCAACTCTATCCGGCCACTATCAAACAGAAGAAAAACAGAATTTGGGAATTAACTTGGTTGAAATCTTTTAAATTTGTAGTCCATTTGCAGAGATAGAATGGAACCTTCTTCATAAAGGCTGGATTCCAGGCTCCCTGTCCTCAACATGGGGGGGGGGACCCTGGGGGTCCTGCCCATCATCCAACACTCACCTAGCATTTTCCATTTCCTGACACTCAATGTTATCATGGGATTCATCCATCTGGCTTCCCTTAAACCACCACTTTTGTCCAATAACCAACCTTGGATTAAAAGCTCCAGGATTGAAAAACAAAAATACTATCTTGAATCAAACAACTCATTGCATTCAGGGCATAGTCACTTCTTATGGCAAAGTCTATCCAGAACTCACAAGTAATTTATCCAGATGAATTGGGCAGCAATGCAAGGGAGTGGAATATAAGCTGCTAAAATGTGGACCACAACGACAGCATACAGCCTTTGCAAGTCCTAAATTTCTTGTGCTCTGCTCAGAGCCTCTTCTTCAGTGCAGTCTCCAGGGACAATTCCCACCAGCATGCCCCATTAAACAGGACATACGTGCACACTCCACTCACTTATCCCTAGTTGGTTTGTTGCCTCCAGTTATTTTAGTTTCACTCTCTGCTGTGTCAGGGCTTCAGAGAAGATTGATAGCTAATAAAATTCTGTAAAGAAAGAATTCCTTTTAGTGGGTGCAACCTTTGTATTTTCTCTTGTTGACAAGGGCATTAGTTCAGTGTCCTAAAGAAACTGTCTAGGGAAACACTGAGCCCTCTGGCCTCCAGATTGGGAATTGGGGTACACACTGGCAGTCTTAACAGCAAACAGAATGGTTTGCAGTGGATAATTCATGAACCTAAATATGAAGTTAGTATTGATCTGGTACCATTGAGCTTATGCCTGCCATCTATGAGAAAATAGCATTTGTTCCATAAGGCAGACGTTAATTTGTCTCACTCCAATGAGAGGGCAAAACCTAGCAGGGAGCCAGGCATGGTGGCGCATGCCTTTAATCCCAGCACTCGGGAGGCAGAGGTAGGAGGATCACCATGAGTTCGAGGCCACCCTGAGACTATAGAGTGAATTGCAGGTTAGCCTGGGCTAGAGCAAGACCCTACCTCGAAAAAAAAAAAAAAAACCTAGCAGGGGCCATGAGAGATTTTATTTTCTATTTTTTAAATTAAACCACTACAAGTTTTCTGCATTTCTTCTAAACTGCCTCTTTAAAATAAATAATATAAAAAAATAAGATCCAGCTGATTGGGGATGGGGAGGGGGGTGTTGGGGAATTGGGGATAACAGCTCATCGTTTGCCCACTGAATAATGTAACACAGTATGGACAATAAATATATATTAAAAAAAATAATAAGATAAAAGGATGTGTGGACCACCTAGATTTGCCTACAAGGGATTTTCTGGTGTGCAAATAGGAGACACAAAGAAAATATACTGCTGAGCTCACTCTAGACCAGAAGATCACTTAGCCAGGGAGCAATTTCACATCCTGATTTGAACTTCCTGAGGCCAGAGGAGCAAACACAGCAAGAAGTCACCACTCAGTGTGGTAAAGCACCACTCCAGCTTCCAAGTAGGGATGCACTTTATCCTGTACGTGAGGAAGAAAGTAATGTGATAAATCCCTTCGGCAATCCTTCCTTAGTCCCTCTGTCTGATCAATTTATTAGAATTTAACAGTGATATATACATATATATATAAAAAATAGTATCCATAATTAGATACATTATATGAGAAAATCTTATTGATGGTACCCCCATTTCCCTCCTCTCTGTCCCCAATCCACAGTGGATCCTCCTCGGTGGGCATATTGGATCTATCTATGGAGTACGAAGTTATGAATTGTTCTAGAGGAAGCCAGTCCTCCCCCTTTGTGTGTTGTTGCTGAGGGAGGCAATGTCTCTGGATATTCTCCCCCACCATGGCTCTTACATTCTTTCTACTCCCTCTTCAGCTCAGTTCCCTGAGTTCTGGTGGGTGAGTTTTAATTCTGCTTTATTGTTGAGATCTTAAGTGTCTCTGGACTTCTGCTTTGGATTTTATTGAGTATCATTGGTGTCTGTCTCCATTGACCTTTTCTGGATTAGCTGACTTACTATGGTGATAGGTCTCTTGTTTATCTCACCACTTTCTCATAGGTTTCATTTGGGGCCTAGATGATAGGCCAGGGGTGGTTCATCTCTTGCCAGGACGTCAGCCATCATCTCATGGCTCAAAGTGATATATTTAATACTGATTACCAGAACTCACAAAACTATGTAAAACAATAAAATAACAAAAACCTTAAGGTTGTTACAGGCTGGATTGTGTCCCCTCGAATCAGTACATCAGAAGGGGACTTTACTTGGAGATAAAGTCATTAGAAATGCAATCAAATTCAAATGACATTTTGGGTGGACAGTAATCCAATATGGCTAATGTTCTAATAAGAAGAGGAAATTTGGCTCAGAGATGCAGGTAGAAGGAAGATGGTAGGGAAAGATGTGGAGAGAAGACAGTTGATCGTGTATAGGTCAGAGAGAAAGAGAGATGGGGAGAGAGAGAGGCTTGGAGGAGGTTCTTTCCTTGGCTCATGATGGAACCAGTGCTACCAGCACTTTGATCTTGGACCTCTCACTCCAGAACTGTGAGACAATCAATTTCCTCTGTTTCAGCCATCCAGTTTGTGTGCTTGTCACCACAATCCTAGCAAACAAATACAGTGCCTGCCATGAAATAAAAGGAAATACATTCCCAGTGGAAGAGGGATGCAGTCATGGATAATGTGACTTGTGATTTGGTTTTGAAATGTCCTCCACAGGCTCGAGTTTTTGAATACTTGGCTTCCAGATAACACCGTTTTGGCAAGCTGTAGAATCTTTTGGGCAAAGGATATAGAGGTGGTAGTTCCAGCCTGAGCCTTCTGCCTCCTCCCTGTGATATAACAGTTACTAAAGTCATCAGAGGGTCCCCCAGCTTTTCCTTCCCTTGATGTCAGATAGCCTCCAGGAAATAAAGTAGGTAAAATGTTTTTTTTCCACACTACTGTGTCTTTATTTCTCCTTGATATCACTATCAATCCATTATATTTGCTCTGTGGTCACCTTCAGGAGGCTAAGACTCTCACTACTTCCAAGAAGCCATATGTAAATCCACCAAGATTCTTTGCAATAATTTGGGAAGCTTCCATTAAAGTTGAAACAAATGGACGAAAAAGTATGATACAGAAACTCACTCTATTTCCAAAAAGAGTTGTTTTCAAAACTCAAACTCAGTTGTCCTAGGAAACACTGTGAGTTCATGATGTAGGCTGCCAGGTTCCCTACATCCTTATTGAATGTAAAAAAAAAATGGAGATGGTTATTTCAGGATTTAGAAAATGATTTTCCTCTGAAGCACGTTGTAGTCACTCTACAGCCCTATAATTTCAAGCAATCGAAAGTTATAATTAAGTGTCTGCACTTCCAATTCCAAGGGAGGAAAGTACATAGAGTTCTTGATTGAGTAGTGAAAGCCAGTGAAATGAACCTTCAGTCTGCATTAAGAAGCAGAGTGGTATGGTAGCAAGCAATGGTCTAGAAATGAGACCAGACTATCTGTTGTTTCTACTTTTATAGCCCCTTGATCAGGAGCAAGGCAATTCATATTCTGGAAATCGTTCTCTTATGAAGAAAGGATTATATTTTGATGATTGAGTTCTCAAACATGCTGGTGGATTATTTTTAAATAAACTCACAAACATTCTGGGTCTGGGGAGATAGCTCATTATGTAAAATGTGTGTTCTGCAAGTATGAGGACCTGAGTTCAGACCCCCAGAACCCACATAAATGTCAATGTCATGGTATGTGCCTTTAATCCCAGTGCTCAGGAGGCAAAGACAGGTGAATCTCCAGAGAAAGTCCAGCTAAATTAGCTAAATTGGCAAGTTCTGGGTTCAGTAAGAGACCCTATCTCAAAAAACAAGGTGATGAGCAATAGAGGAAGATGCCTGACAGCAAATTCAGACTCCTACATGCATGCACACATGCAAGCCCGTATGCATGCAAACCACATATATGCACACACACATATATAAGCATTCAAATTTACATATTATTTTTATTTTATAAAGCAAGAGTTTATGAAATATCTTCAGAAACATCAACAACTCCATGTGAATAAGACAGCCACAGGAATTCCAAGAAGACAAGAGTAAAACACATGCTGCTTTTGGAGCCTTGCTGGAGGAGGTGTGTTGCTGGGGGCGAGCCTTGTGGTTGATGAGTCTAACCCTACTGGGTGTTAATTAGTCCAGTCCTACTGGGTGTTGAGAGATGGCTCACTCAGAGAATTTCAGTATGTGTTTATTATGGATTATCCATAATAGCTGTACTAGTTTTCACTCCAATCAATAATGGATGAGTTTCCTCTTTCCCAGCATCCTCGCCAACATTTTGTTGTCTGGTTTTTTTTGATGATTGCCATTCTGACTGGTAAGCTGATATCTCAAAGTTGCTTTGACTTGAATTTCCCTGGCGGCAAGGGAGAGAATAGGAGGAAGAAAAGGAATGATGAAAACCAAATTCTATTTGAAAATGGGATGGTGAATGATACCTAGATCTCTGTGTGACAATACAATTAAATAATTGATAATTAATTAATATAAAATAAAATCAAACAGTAAATGGAAAGAGAAATCAACTGTCAGTGCTCCAGCCTTGCATCTCAAGCTGTTTGATCCCCACACTCCTCACATCTAATCAAAAATGTTTTTGATTTTACTATTAAATTGTGTGGTGGAGTTGACAGTACATGGGTTGCTGTTGGCTACAGAGAGGGTCCATCACATACAGTGAGAAAAGCAGGTTGTTCTCCAGGTCCTCACACCCACAGTGACCTTCTAAAGACACGAAGTATGAGAGCACTGCTGAAATAGACAGATTAAAGCCTCATGGCAAAAAAAAAAAAAAACAAAAAAACACCAACTGTTCAAGTTGGGAAGAGAGTTGTGGCTGAGGAATAGTGACAACCTTGGATGTAGTGATTGCTTGGAAGGTGGGCTGCTGTCAGGAGCTGGGGAGTATCTTCCATGACTGGACCAGTTCCTTAGACACTTTATCATCACCTTGCACCCCTGAAATTCATGCACCAAGCATGCTGCATTGAATCATCCCAAACAAACTGCGGTGGTTGGAATGTAAAATATCAACCACAGCCTCAAGTGTTAGTAGTAAGCTTCCTATGTAGTGCCCTGCTGGTGGAGCCTTCTGAAGGTGGAGCCTTGCCAGAGGAGGTGTGTTGCTGGGGGTGGGCTTTATGGATGACGAATCTAGCCTTACTGGATGTTGATTAGTCCAGTCCTAATGGATTTTGAGTGCTGGATCACTCAAAGGTTTGTGTTCTTCCTTTCTGTGGAGATGTGATGCCCCAGCTGGCACACTGTCATGCTGAAATTTCCCCTCAAAACTGTATGGCTGAATAAAATCTTTTCCTCCCATAAGCTGCTTCTAGTTGGGTGTTTTATCCCAGCAAAAAGGACATAAGTGATACACGAAGGCAATACATTCTCTCACCTCCAGACCTTTAGACATACTCTTACCTCTTCTGGGAGGGCTTTCTCCACACTTCTTCCAAGCTGCTCTCAACAGTAACTCATCTTAGCATCCCCCAAACATGATTGTGCCTCCATTTCCCAGAGACAGACTGGCCCAGGGTGTCTGGAGCTTGTTTCCAGAGCCAACTGATTGACTGACCTTTGTCAATGAGCTCATGATGTTATTTCTTTTTTAATATTTTATTTATTCATTTTCAGAGAGAGAGAGTGCACCAAGGCCACCATCTTGTGGGTCTGGCTTATATGGGTCCTGGGGAATTGAACCAGGAGCCTTAAGCACTGGAGGCAAGTGTCTTAACCACTGAGCAATCTCACCAGCCCCCATGATGTTATTTCTTTTTTAAAAAATATATATTTATTGTCCATAATGAGTTACATTATTTAGTAGGCAAACAATGAGTTGTTATACCCAATTCCCCAATGCCCCCCCCTCCCCATCCCCAATCAGCTGGATATCTTCTTCTGTGGGTCGTTTGGATCAGTCCTTGTGGCAGGGGACAATGGATAGCCTAGTACTCAGCCTGGTTCTCCTGTCCCAAGTGTGTTGTGACTGAGGGGTGCCATGCCTCTGGATAGTCTCCCCCACCACGGCTCTCACAATCTTTCCACCCCCTCTTCTGCTCCGTTTCCTGAGTCTTGGTGGGTGAGTATTAATGCTGCTTTAATGTTGTGAGTTTAGGGGTCTTTGTGTCGAAAATTGTTGGTTTCTGTCACCCTGGCTTATCCTGTGTTGATTGAATGGCTGTGGCTGTGGGTCTCTTGTTCATCCCATCATTCTCTGCGGGATTCCATATGGATCCTCCACGATATGGCTGCGGTGGCTCATCTCTTGCCAGGATCTCAGCTATCTGCCTATGGTCGGATGGTAGGATTATATGGATGGGCATTTGGGTTGATTCCAATTCTTGGCTATTTTGAATTGAGCTGCTATAAATATACTTATACAAAACTTTCTGCATCTTGGGGAAGTTTTCTTGAATAATTCTGTTGAAAATATTTCCTATGCCCTTAGCCTGGGCTTCTTTTCCCTCTGGGATCCCCATGATTCTAATATTGGGCCTCTTTATGGTATCCCATAGATCCCTCAAATTTTGCTCACTTGATTTCTTGAATTTATTGAAACCTATGGCATCCTTATTAATTCCTTCTGTCTTGTCCTCAACATATGAGAGTCTGTCCTCCAGATTGTCAACTCTGGGACTGATTGATTCAAGGGAGGTTTTTAACAACTCCGTTTCATTTTTGGTTTCTGCTATAATTTTGTTTATAGTCTCCAAATCTTTGGTGAGATCCAATTTCCAGTCTATTTTTGTTTTTGCTAGGGATTCCTGAAAATCATTTTTAAGTTTTCTTAAGTCCTCATCAAATTTGATCAACTGATTATCTAACTCCTCCCGTAGTTGGTTCACCTTCAATTCACTTAATGTGTTTCTGAATTCATTCATATTTCTCTCCATTAAATTCAGTCTGGAGTCTATGCTTGTGTTGGTGAGCTTCAACTCATTCATGTCTTTTTTCATAGTTTCCATATCAGCCATTAACTGCTTTATGTTTGCATTGCAGTTGTGGTCAGGAGTCATATTATTCTCTCTTTGGGGGTTGTATATTCGTTGTCTCCACTTCCTTGCCACTTTCATGTTCCATAACGGGACTAGAGGCCCTGAGTTGGGGAGTTCTGTCTTTGATTTCTGTGGGTTTTTTCATTGGTTTCTGCCCATGTCCAAGTAGGGGAGTGGGACTCAGGCACCCTGAGGAGTGCAGTTCAGCCCGCTTTGCTGTGTCCTCCCTTCAGTGGCACATGGTCCCTGGTGCCCGCTGAAGTCACCTGTGCCCTCCTGGCAGTGGCATGTGGTCCCCGCCTGAACTGGCCTCTGCCCTCCCAGCACTGGCAGAGGTTCCCAGGTATCTACCACAGGCCTGGCCCTGCCCGCAGCTGCAGTCCCAAGTGGGCTTCCGGAACTGAGCTACGTCAGTTTGCCCTAGAAGTGCATCTGCCTGGGGGGGGGGGGACGTCGTGGAGAGAAGTATGCCCAAGGATTGGGCACTGGAGGGATGGGGCCCCGGCAGGGAGAGGTGCTCAGCCGGCAAGGGGTTGGGAAGCACATGCAAGGAGACAATAGATATGGTGGGAGCTTGGGGTGGGGAGGGGTGGCTCTCTGTTCCTCTGCAGAGCAGAAAGCCGCTGGGGGACCCTGTTTGGGCTGGCGCAGGAGCTGGGGAGTGGGTGGGCTTGGGTTCAGGCCCGGCTGGGTTCCGGGGTTTGGATCCCAGCTGGAAAATCAAACCTTTACGGAGAGAGTCCTGGCAAGGCTGCTACTCATCCGCCATCATGCTCGGCACCCCCATGATGTTATTTCTTTGTCCCGGTCCCTAACCAGACTGAGAATGATTTGAGGCAGAACTGCCTTATTTATGGTTGGATAGCTGGCACGGTTTACCCACTGATGCATAGAAGACACTGTAAATATTTGATAATGAGTGAAAATAAAATTTCAAGCCCTGAGTACATACCTCCCTGCTGTTTCTTAACACCAGACCCTGGTCTCTGACACCATCAAGTTTCTCCCACTGCATAATGTATTAATAGCAATAACTCAAAAGTCTTTTAGTAGTATGGAAAAGAGAGATGCATAGAATGTGGGGCTTTTCCCACTGGGCTGAGCTTCTAAGCAAATGCAAAAGATGGAAGCCACTGCTGTTATAAACCTGAAATCATAACTGCAAGATCACTTTCAAAGTGAAAAAAATCAGGTGAGAAAAGGACCAGGACAGAACCTCATGACTACAGGGAGCAAAAGGGACATAGCAGGTACATGATGGGTTCTAGCTCCTGGTTTTATGGCTCTATAAGCAGATTTTCCTGCTCAAATGGGTCAGCTTCCAACATTGCATCATGACAAGAAATTTGGGATCCCCACAAACCCCTTTTCTCTTCAGAATAAAGTCAAAAGCAACACAGTGCATTCAAAATGGATCGTGGTTTGTTTTTTTTTTTTTTTCAGATTCACAATATACTGGGATTTATTTGCAAGGTCTTCCCCTAAAAAGATGTTTAGTGTTGTAGGTAGCAGATTGATGGATTCTTTGTTCTCTAAGTTAGCTTTTCAGGTTGAAGTATTGATGGAACTTAAAAGCCTACTGAGTGCTGGATGTGGTGGCACACACAGAGGTAGAAGGATCACTGTGAATTCGAGGACACCATGAGACTACATAGTGACTCCCAGGTCAGCCTGGGCTAGAGAGAGACCCTACCTCAAAAAAAAAAAAAAAGACACTGAACTACGTTACTGCTCAAATTGATAGACTTCCCACCAAAACCTAAAAAATAAAATAAAGTAAAATAAAAACAGTTCTAGAACTTTTATATAAAGCATCCATTAACCCTGGGGAAGGTCAAAGTTATATTGAAAATAACAAAATAAAAGCAAGGCTATCATTAATTTATTAATAATAATTTAATTCCACATTTACTTTGCATGTGGCATTTAACAAAGGATTCTGCAGTCACTGCTTCATTCAGGCTCCTCAGCAATACACATGAGGAAACATGGTGTGGGAGGCTGATTACCCTCTCAGAGGTCATACAGCTGGTCATACATATGGTGGATTATGAACTGTACCATATCATAATGAACATGTGCCATGTGCTGGGTAATTTTAAGGGTTCTCTCACTTTTGAAGCAATATATCAAAGCAGACATTGTCAGGGAGCTAGGGAATTTAGCAAACATTCCAGGTCAAATGGCTGATCATGAACCCAAACAGAGCCTTTATGCTAAATCTTTTGGCTTTAGCTCTGGGCTCCCTCCCATTCCTACTAACTTTTTCCTAAGTCCTCATCCACTCCCTGCATCCTGTACTAGTCAGCATTGGCTCGCACATTGCACCCTGCATAACATAAAGACTGACACCACCATTCACCTGAGACAAAAACAGCACCCACAGACTGACCTTGTGCACAGCTGGCCACCAGGAGCACAATGTACCCAGTAGTCAGTTCTTAAAAAGTAACTGATGATTACAGTGACTTCAGAAGACAGAGGACATTCGAAGTGCTTTGAGGTTGGGAAATCATTGATGTCAACAGACCTACAACATCACCACCCCTCCCAAG
The DNA here is from genome assembly GCA_004024765.1 of Zapus hudsonius. Lineage (NCBI taxonomy): Eukaryota > Metazoa > Chordata > Mammalia > Rodentia > Dipodidae > Zapus > Zapus hudsonius. Next base: position 18,620 of record PVHP010029729.1, read on the forward strand.
AGCCAGTGATGCCTCAAGCTTCCCCACACTTGAGGAAGTGTGTGGGCATCCCAGATGGTGCAGGGGAGGGCCATTAAAAAATAACCACTTCTCACAGGGACCTGTCACTGAAACTGTAACTGAATTGTTTGAATAAAACTTGTTTCTTCTCAAATAAGAGTATGTTTGTATGGTGCGTTTGAGTGTGTAAGTGTGTGTGTGTGTGTATGTGAGAGAGAGAGAGAGAAAGAGAAAAATGTACACGAATAAGGATAGTCTGAATTCATCTTCTCTTCCTCAAGATTCGCTTTTATCATATTTTTCTTTAGTGTATGAGAAATGTCCCCACATCCTCATGTCCAAAATCCAATGATCAGCCTTGTTCCTTCTTTTGGGTTTACCACCCTTGTTTCTAGTGGATTATGTCTCTCCTAATTCACTCTCCTGCATCCCACTCTAGTAAGCCTCCACTTGTCACTGTGATTTCTGTGGTGGCCTCCTTCCTGGTCTCTGGTTTCAAATATGTGCACATTTCAGTCCATTCTCCTTTCCCACCAAAATAATTCTTCTAAAGGTTAGTGCATCACAGCGCTCACTGCAAACCCTCCAACACTTCCCTTAACTTTCATTTCCTCAAGGTTGCTGTCCAGACCCTCACCTACATAACTTATGGCCCACATACTGTGTTCAAAAATGTTCCCACCACCTGCCACAAGGCATGCCAGGTCTGTGGGTCTCCAGATGTGTCACTTTATCTCCATCATAGTCACCTTCTCTGGAATAAATAAATAAATAAACCAGCCTCTATTGTACCACATATAGCACCTCTGTACTTACTGTGTTCTTGTGTTAGTTCTTCAGTAAGTATACCATAATGAGGAACTGAAAACTTGGGGTAAGTTCTCAGTTCAGAGGTTAAAATTAACAGTGAAAAAGTGTAAACATCTAGGGAAGTTGTGATGGTTAGGTTTTGTTGTCAACTTGATCTGTTTAATTATCTTGGGTGAGTCTCTGAGGATGTTTATACCAAGGCAGCCTCTCAGTAGGAGGCAGGATATAAGGAAGCTCAGGAGAGCTAGAAGTAAACATCCTTTCTTGTGTGGGCAGTGCAGGAAGGAAATTCTAGAGACTCAGGAAGCCACTAAGTTGCAAGATCCCACCCTAAGGCTATATAAAGGGGAAGAAATTCTCTCCTTGCCCTCCTGCCTATTCCCTTTTCTGTGTGTGTGGTGTAGGTGATGGGTTGGTTTTTCTCTCTGCTCCGACCTGTGAAAGAGGACCAGCCTCTTCCACTTTTATGGGACTTCCCCTTGGATCTGTAGCTTGAATAAATCATTTCATCCCATAAACTGTGCCTGGTTTGGAGATTCATCCCAGCAGTGTGTGCCTGACTATGACAGAATTGTAGGGAAATGGAGAAAGAAATGTCCAGAGATTTGAAGCAGAATATTTCCAGGTGCCTAATTTACCCACGAAATAAAATATTTAAAGGCTCTAACAAGTTAGGGAGGGCATGACCTGGGAACTTTACAATATAGAGTTCAGAAATTCATGAGCTCTAGGAATTTCTCTCAACAGTAGGGGCAATAGTTTCCATCTTGTCCACTCCCTTTCTGTTACAGAGCGTGGCATTTATTCTCCACCCCTGAAATATTTATTGGTCATTCATTGCTCTTAATGAGCTTTTTTTTTAGCTAATCCACTACTCTTGGGACCAATTTCCGTATTGGTATATGATTTGTAATCTTTTCTTATCCTCAATATTCTCCAATGAGGTTCAAACCACATTCCATGAATTAAATTCACATTTCTGCTCAAAAATGTCCAACTTTTCAGTAACTTTTGTGAGACAATTTTTTTCCTTCACCTGTATTTATACAATTGGTACCCGCTAGCACCCTGGTTACCTGGTGCTTCCACTTGAAGACAGTGATTAGTGCTTTTTAATATTTTTTCTAAGCAGAATCCCCATTATGTCCCTGGGTCCTACCTTCAGCTATTTTTGTGGAACTAATCTAAAGTGAGAAAAAATATGGGTTTGAGTTGCCAAAAAAAAAAAAAAAAACTGTGTGTCTTGGATTTCTAACACTGGCTTGTTGAGGATCCTAGCACATATGGTCTTGCTAGACATATGGTCCAGCCGGACATATGGTCATACTGGACAGCTCCGCATGTGTGCTGTGAAAATGGTTCCTCATAAGACATCCTTGGGAAAATTCCTATTGTTGAAAGCCCTCTCTCTTAAATCAATATAAAACATTTTCCATTTTCATTTCCATTTCTCAGAGCTTTCTTCCATCATCCCAAGTCTACTCTGACTTTTCCTTCTGGTCACAGAAGCCCATGGTCTATTTCATTTTTCTCTGTAGTCCTGCCTCTGCTTTCCTCATGGACTCTCTCCCACCATCCTCACTTGTGATGGCCCCTCTTACTTTCTCCGGCTCTTGGTTGGCCAGGCTTTGTAGACGAGCCACTCCCCTTCAAGTCACTTGAGGGATTTTCAGTCTCAGAGCAGAAGGGCTACTATTCCAGGCTCACATCCTTCCTGAAGTATCAACAACCCAGTTCCCTTTTACAGATTTTAAATTGAACTTTCAGGATTTTTTTTCCAATATGCTGCCAAAATTGCCCATGGAAACAAGTCTCTTTAAAAACTGCTTTAAATTCAGAGTTTTCTCCAGATTCTTGTTTATTGCCTCAAACTATTTTCAGCAAAAGGCATTTTTCTTACGTGAATAAAAATTTCAAACACTTTAATGGGGACATTAAATTTGGCTTCACTTCATTCTCTTTGAAAGCCCTAACAGGGGCACAGCTCTTTTTGTGCCTTTTAATAAACAATTTATTTATAGAATTCTATAAAATAAAGGGACTTCTTTTCCCATTAGGTCATGTGACTGACCATGATTTGTTCTTAAACATTTTGATTCAGGTTGAAAGAGTGAGAGATCTGGAATCATTCAAGTTTCTCTGAGCACTGTCAATATGAACTGCTGATCCCACTGTGGATAGAAACTTTGGTGGGGTGTGAGGGGATGAGATTTGTTAAACTATCATTTGGGTTTTACACTCTTTCATTGTTTTGGTGTGCTCTGGAAAAATGATATTCTTTTTTAAAATAGTTTTACTTATTTATTTGCAAGCAGAGAGAGACAGAGAGAGACAGAGAAAGAGAAGAGTGAGAGGAGAGAGAGAGAGAGAGAGAGAGAGTAGGTATGTGCCAGGTCCTCTAGCCACCGTAAACTAAGTCCAGATGCATGTGCCACTTTGTGCATCTGGCTTTATGTGGGGACTGGGGAATCGAACTCTGGTCATTAAATTTTTCAGTCAAGTACCTTCTTACCCACTGAGTAACCACTCCAGCCCCAAAATGATATTTGTCATGGTTTGATACAGGTGTCCCCCACAAACAATTGAATGTGTTCTGATAGATCGATCCTCAGCTGATGGCAGTTTGGGTTTTACAACCTCAATGAAGCTGTGTTGTTGGGGGTGGGCTTATGGGGGTTATAAGCCAGCTTCCCCTTGCCAGTATTTGGCACACCTTCCTGCCGCTGTTTGCAGTGCTGTGGCAGAGGTGATGTCCAGCCCTCTGCTCATGCCATCGTTT